>CM065397.1:27587500-27662500 GCA_033060915.1 Euryodendron excelsum
AGTTCTTGAACGGGTTGGACCCTTTGCTTACCATATTGCTCTTCCACCAGAACTTTCACAAGTTCACAACATATTTTATGTTTCAATGCTACGAAGGTATGTTCACGACCTGACGCATGTGTGTAAGCACCCCATTTTTGACCGCTCGGCAGTCTACACTCCGTCCAGACTTGTTTTCAAGTCATTTTGGGCATATTCCAATCGAAACCAATTCTCTAGGTCCAAATTCCGTCTTTCCATTGCTTCGTGGGCCTGTCAGGCCCAAATAGAGGCAAAATGACCAAAATGCCCTTAGGGGGCATTGTCCTTTCTTATTTCAATTCCAATCCCTCTCTCGAGACAGTTTATTCCTCGAGACGGTCCGAGTAGCAAAACTACTCACAAAACCGTTAGAGTGGCGGAAACACTCAAAACCCAGGCACGTCTCTTCGGAGACGGTAAGACCCCTTTCCAATTCCTCTCTCGAGACAGTTTATTCCTCGAGACGGTTCCAATCCAGGCACATCTCTTCGAAGATGGTAAGACCCATTTCCAATCCCTCTCTCGAGACAGTTTATTTCTCGAGACGGTCCGAGTAGCAAAACTACTCACAAAACCGTTAGAGTAGCGAAAATACTCACAGAACCGTTAGAGTAGCAGAAATACTCACAAATCATCAACCCCGTCCGAGTAGCGAAAATACTCAACCCCGTCCGAGTAGCGGAAATACTCCCAAATCATCAACCCCGTCCGAATAGCGGAAATACTCAACCCCGTCCGAGTAGCGAAAATACTCACACCGTTAGAGTGGCGGAAACACTCAAAACCTAGGTCAACACCAGTGGCTGTTAGCCCACTTCGGTGGAAAAGGACCAAACTACCCTTAGGACCTTTTCCGAGACTTTTCGGTCAGGATGACCATTTTGCCCCTAGGCATCCAAACGCCCCGAGAACCACACAGGCTCTAGGTATCAAACCGGTAACCTCCTGAGAATACTTTTTATAGTGTTCTCAACCTCCCCTTCTCTTTCCGGATCATTCCGAGTCAGTTCCGGCCAACCTGGTACAAAATGACCGTTTTGCCCCTGGAGGGCCGGTTTCCTTCTTCAACCATACCGGCTTTGAGTATCAAACCGGTAATGTCCCGAGAATACTTTTTATAGTATTCTCAACCTTCCTTTACCTTTCCAGACCATTCCGAGTCAGTTCCGACAAACCCAGTACGAAATGACCATTTTGCCCCTAGTGGGCCGGTCTCCTTTTCCGACTACGCCGGCTCTGGGAATCAAACCGGCAACCTTTGGGAACATTCTAAATAATGTTTCCAGATCCCAAATCTTTTTCCGGGACAATCCGAGTTCGCCCCGGCAGTTTCTTAGTCTGATTGACCATTTTGCCCCTAAAGGCTCGGTCGACCTTTCCGACACATCCAATCTTCATTTTTCAAGTCAAATATCTCCAGGACACTATTTTAAGTATTCCTGCTCCTTTCCGGCCTTCCGGGTCATTCCCGGCTCCTCCAAATCATTCACGGACTTTCCGGAGTCACTCCTAGTGAAGCCAGGCTAAAAATTGCATGGTAGTCACTAGTACAAGCGCCCAAATTTAGTCAAAGATACGTTGCTTGCTGACCTTAAATCTTTCCTAATTGGTTGGCGCCACTAGTAGTGGCGCCAAGCCAAAAAATGGCCTGGCGCCACTCCTAGTGGCGCCAGTGTAGAATTTGGACTGGCGCCACTGCAACAGGCGCCAGGTTTGTCTTCCCTCTATAAATACAGAGCCTCGTTCAACGTGAAAAGGGTCTGCAAACTTAACCTAGAAATCACACAATTCGATATACAGGGCTCGAGCACCTCCAAAAACCCTAGCCTCCCTAGGTTTTCCAAACCCTAGCCACCCTACACAAACCCTAGCCTCCTATACACTCATACACTCCCCCATACACTCATACACTAGTCTTCAACCATCCTTTGAAGACTTGAAGAGCGGCCATCCAAAGCTTGAAGACTGAAGGTGAAGATCAAGACAAAGACCGAAGACCGAAGACCGCACGACGTGCAAAATAAACAAGATACAAGGTAGGCTCCCTATTTAATTTTCTGCAGTTCCCCCCTCTCTCTTCTCTCTCCAACCCACTTGGGTTTTCTCTATTTTAATCCCCCATCTCTTTCCCGCCCTTTCTTTGCATGCTTGAAACAAGGGGATTCCCGGTCCATGTGTAGGATTAGACTGTTGGAGAGTCACTGTGTCGGGGGCTTTCTTCTAGTCTAACCAGAGACCACGTGGGTCCGGCCCCCTTGATTATGTGGTGAAGCCTTAACCTTGTATGTTCACGACCCCAAATTGCATTGTGCATATCATAGTCTTGCATCTTCCAAAATTCGTTTTCAAAAAGTTGTTTTCAAAAATCATTTTCAAACTTGTTTTCAAAATTGCATCAAAAGCCCTTTTTCAAAAACATGTTTTCAAAATCACAATCTTAGGGTGATTTTAGCCTTTCCATGGCTAGGGTTGCTTTAGGAAAGTGTTACATTAAAAGTGACCTTTTGGTCTATATTTTCAAATCTTGTTGTTTTCAAAACCGCTTTCCTAAAGTAGTTCTAGCCTTCTTATGGTTAGAATTGCTTTAGGAAAGTGAGATGTTTTTACACCTTCTAAAAACTCTCTTTAAAAATCTCTTCTTAAAAATCTCTTTTTCAACATACTTTCCTAAAGCTTTCCTCTCCAAAATGGTTTTCAAAAACTCCCTTCAAAAATCGATTTTTCAAAACTCCCTTTTTCAACTCCTTTCAAAAATCCTCTCTCCAAAATCCACTTTCTAAAAACTCTCTCCAAAAATCTTTCCAAAAAACTCCCTTTCCAAAATCTTGCTTCTAGAAATTCCCCTCTAGGATTTTCCTTCCAAAAACTCCCTCTTCAAACACACTTTCCAAAAACTC
Organism: Euryodendron excelsum; assembly: GCA_033060915.1. Classification (NCBI taxonomy): domain Eukaryota; kingdom Viridiplantae; phylum Streptophyta; class Magnoliopsida; order Ericales; family Pentaphylacaceae; genus Euryodendron; species Euryodendron excelsum. The sequence goes on from CM065397.1 coordinate 27,590,419, forward strand.
CTTCCTAGGATTCCCTTCTAGAAAATCTACGTTTCTAAAAACACACTTTCCAAAAACTCTTTCCTTAGAAGCCCAAGTCAAGCCCTAGAACCCACCATTAGGAAACCCTAATTTTCTTTCCAAAAACATGATTTTCAAACTTTGCCCCAAACCTAGGTTTCCAAAATCTCTTGTTTTCACATCCAAACTATACATGTTTCCTAAACCTCTTTTTTACGTCAAAACTATAATTTTCCAAACCTAGGGTTTCTAGAATCCCCCTTTCCAAATCCTTGTCAAATCTTATCTTCCCTTTAGGAAACCGAATCAAATCTCCCCGTTTAGGAAACTAGATCCCGTCCTCTGTTTTTGGAAACAAAATCAAATTTTTTCTTTTAGAAATTAAATCCAATCCCCTCCTAATCCCAAACCTTTCCTAATTCAATTCCTTCCTAAACCATAAGTTTCCTAAACCCAAACTTTAAACCTTTCCTTAAATTTCAAAATCCAACTCTTTCCTAATTCAAATCCTTCCTAAACTTTCACTTTCCTAAATCTTAAGTTTTCAAAACTTGAACATAAAAATCTTTCCTAAACTTTAAAACTCAACTTTCAAATCTTTCCTAATTCAATCCTTTCTTAATTTAACCCCCCTTTCCAAATCTTAACTCTCCAAATTCAAGTTTTCAAACTCTTCCTAAATTCAAACCTTTCCTAATTTCAAGATTTCCTAGAACCCTAAAACTTTCTAAATCTTAAACTTTCTAAATTTCAAATCTTTCTAAATTCTAAACTTTCCAAAACTTCAAAATCTTTTCAAATCAAAACTTTCTAAATTCAAGACTTTCTTAAGTTGAAACTTTCTTAATTCAAACATTTCCTAAAACGAAACTTTCCACTTTTCTAAACTTCCCTATTTCAAAACTTTCCTAATTCAAAAACTTTCCGAAAATGAAAACTCTCCTTTTTCAAACCTTTCTCAAAACAAAACTTTCTTATTTTCAGAACTTCCTTGTTTTCAAAACTTCCCACTTTCAAAACTTCCCTTTTTCGAAACATTCCAAAATTCAAAACTTTCTTAACTTGAAACTTTCTAAATTCTAAGTCTTTCCTAAACTAAACTTCCTAATTCAAAACATTTCTTAATTCAAAACTTTCCTAACTTCAAAACTTTCCAAAAATGAAACTTTTCTAATTTCAAAACTTTCCTAAACCTACAACTTTCCTAATTTCGAAACTTTCCAAAAATGACACTTTCCTAATTCGAAACTTTCCTAACCTAAATTTTTCCTAAATTCCAAGTTTCCAAATCTTTCCAAATCTTCCAAATCCAACATTCCAATCCAATCTTTCTTAATCTCAAGTCTTTCCTAAGTCTCATCTTTCTTAAGTCTAGGTTTCCTAAACCTCCATCTTTCCACAACCAAGTCTTTCCAAAATCCATCTTTTCAAATCAAAGTCCAATCTTTTCCAAAATTCCAATTTCAAATCTCATTTTCTAATTTCAAATCAAATTCAATGTCCAATTCAAGTTCCTTCTTCAATCCACTCTTCTATTTTCAATCGGACTCCGGTCCGAACTACGACTGACCCGATTCCCCCAAAGGGATACGTAGGCAACCTTCATAGGTGCGGTCGCAACACTTTTCAAACTTTCAATTCCACCGTCATGGGTGTGGTTTTCAAAATCTATTTTCAAATCTCAAATTTCAATCAATTTTCAAACTTCCAATTTCAAATTTCTATTCCCAAATTTTCAAACTTTTCAATTTCAATTCTATCTCTTCAAATCTCTTTTCAAATCTATTTTTCAATTCTCTCTTCTTTTGCACTTGCATATCATGCATCATGTTAGTTTCTTTTCAAACATTATTTTTTTAAAGTGGATAGGATTGGACATGGGTTAGTTAAAGACTCTCGTAGGTAAATCTAGGGTATATTGACATGTAGGTACCGAAAGGGCGGGGTAGGGTGATAGCTTAGTGCGTCTTTCCTACACGTAACCAACCTCCGAACCTAGATCACTGTTTTCAAAGACCAAAAGGAGTCATTTTTCTAAAAAGGGCTAAATGTTTTCCAAAAGTTGCCAAACAACCTGTTTTTCTTAAAAATCCTCTCTTGAGGTGGTATCTTTCAAAAATCGTTTTCCAAAAATCCTAAGTGTAGTCTTCGGATTACTCTTAGTTTTTAGGTGACCTAACTCACCTTAATCAAGTTAGGTGGCGACTCCGAATCTTTTTCAAAAGCCCTTTATTCAAACCTGTTTTCAATTCAAACCTAGTCACACTCATTCTTCTAGGAGGGTGAGTTCTAATGAGAGAGTACAGCATTTTTCCCGCTTGTGTGAGTATTCCTTGAGTGCGAAAAATCTGGGCGTGACAATGTGATTGATTACTATCCTTTGGCTGTGAATGAAGATTTGACCTATGTTGAGAGTCCGATCAAGATTCTTGATTGCCGTGACCAAGTTCTTAGGAATGAGGTCATTCCATTAGTGCGAGTTTTATGGCAGAATCACACATGGGAGGAGTTTACATGGGAATGCGAAGATGAGATTTGGGAATGTTATCTCTTTTTGTTTGAATGATGGCTTGTATTAAGTTTGGGGACCAAACTTATTTAAAAGGGGAAAGATGTAATATCCCGAACCTTTATTATCTAAATTAATGAGAATTTTTTAAATTTTGTATTATTTTAATGTGTCATTGGGTCAAAATGACCAATGGTAATGCACGTTGTAATATATTCCTTACGTGTGAGACACATGAGATTAATTCCCATGGGTACCTTTTAGACACCCACACACACACCACCGACATACGCACACACACACTCTTTTGGTAGAGAAGGAGAGAAGAGAGAAAGAGTAAGAGAACAAGAAAACTAAGGAAGAAAAGATCAAGAATAAAGGAGAGTTGAAGAACTTCAACCCAAGCTTGGGAATCCATCATTGGAATTGGGAAGCATGAGAGAGAAAGGTAAGAACTCTTTCTCTTGTAAATGTATAGTTGTGTATGTGTATATGCATATATACCTAGGGGTATTGTTGGGTTTTGGTGACTTATCTGAGTCCCATAGATGGATTGGGAGTTGGGGTTTGAAAACCCCAAAATTTGTGCATGTTAGGTTTGAGATTTCAAATCCTAGATCCCTTTGTTTGGCTTATTTATTTTACCCTATTTTGAGTTGTTGTAGTCTTCTTGGGTCAATCTTTGAACCTTAGAAGCATTAGGAGAGTTTGGGAGAGATTTGGTTGAGTTTGGGGGTGAGAAAACCCACTTGTGTGCATTGCTGCTTGAAGGAGTGCGCTAGAGTGGGATCAAGCCCACCTAAAAGTGGGGTAACTTGGTTTGGAGCCCACTCTAGCGCAGTCCCCGGTCACAGCTCCAACACTCTTTAGTAAAATGGGCATAACTTTCTCTAAAAAACTCATATCGATGCATCGTTTAAAGCATTGGAAAGTAGACTCACACACCTTTCTACCCATATAAAATTTATACTCTAACTCCTTATATATTGTGAGATATTAAAATTTAAAATTGATCTAAAATTTCTATCAGCAACTTTGTTTTCAAAATTTTTGTCCATTTTTCATTGGGCATAACTTTTTTATTCGAAATGTGTTTTCTACACTTAACTTATCAAATTAAAGTTCTTTAAGTCTATTTCAAGTGAAATTGACCTAAAATGTAGTCTTATGTTTCTGATGAGAATGAGATGCACTGAATAAATCGATGTTGAGGGATTAATGTTTCAATCCTCCACTTTTATGTTCTTGCTTTGCATTGGGGTCTTGTGTTTGATGCCTCTATGTACTCTATGTGTAGGAACACCCTTGTTTAGCACCAATTCTCAAGGAAGATTTGAGTAACAATATGCCATAAGTAAAACCCTATTACTTTTCAAATGTTTTAAATTCAACTACATATCATGCAATGTTTTCCATATGTTTTCCATGCATCAATGATTATGTTCATATATAAATGTCATACTTTTAAATGCATACAAGTTATATTTATGTTATGAATAGAAACCCATGTTAACCCAAAAGGCAGCCCAAGAGCGGGAGTGAATTGGATTATTTAAAAATAATTGCAATTAAGACTATTGAAAATGAATCTAAGCAATTAATCAAAGATTCAAGATATATGCAATGCAATAAAATCAAGTATGACATGAAAGCAAAGCACAAGAAAGAAATACCAAGAATTACCGAGATTCAACCATAACTTATGGTCTACGTCCTCACCCCAAGATCCCTTGAATTCTTCTTCCACTATGCAATCTCTAATTACAAAGTAGAGGCTAGTTGAAGTGCCTAGCTCACTCTCCTTGAAGCTTACACCCAAGCTTTAATGCTACAAGAGTTTTATCCAAGGTTCTCAAATTCACAAGTGTTTTTCTTTTACAAGCAAATACTCAAACTCTCACTCACAAGTGTATACAGGATTTACAATTGAAGTACACACACTCTATGAAGAGTAGATGAGAAAATTAATAGCTCACTAATTGCCAAGGATTGAAGACAGAGAATTTTCAATGAGTGTAAGAATTATCAGCTCTTGATGATCAAATGATAGAATAATCTTGTATCTCTTGTCTATAAATGCATTTGGAGGCTTGTATATATGGCTCTAAATTGATTTCATCTGTTGGAGGTAGTTGGGACTTCATTAAATGCCCACCCAGTTCAATGTAACGTTTAAAAATATAGTCGTTAGTTCCCAAGTGTCGACACATGACTTCATGTGTTGACACATCAAGCCTGCATTCTCTAGAAGTTGCTCTCTGTCTCCATGTGTCAACACATCAAATCTATGTATCGACACTTGATCATCCATTCTTCAAGCATTGGCCTCTGTCCTCATGTGTCGGCATATCAAACCCATGTGTCGACATATCACTCATAAAATGTCTTATGCTATCCTTGATCAAGCTTGGCTCCAAAAACACTTCAAGTACTTCAAGAAATCTTCTTCTTTGGGGTATGGTGATTTTTTAAGGCTTTCAATCCAGTGTGGTTATTTAATAAAGTCTTTAATTCAATTTGGATTGAACTCATTTTAATTTCTTCAAAAACTTTTCTTGTATTCTTTATAGAGTCTTTGCATACATGTTGAATTCTCTTTTGAACACCTTCAATTTCTTCGAATTCATATCATCTTCATAGAGTCTTTATAGGCTTAATGAATTCTCCTTTTGAGCACCTTCAATCTCTTCGAATCCACATCATTGGTTTATCATTTGAATAGGTGTCATTGTTCTGTTTTTGGTGCATTACTTTATGTTGGTGCATTGCTCTGTTTTGATGCATTACTCAATTCTTGAGTTGTTAAGCATCCATTCATTAAACTTTAAGTGTAAAATATATTTACTCATTGATCTGCACACTAATTAAAATCATTAGCAAACTAACACAAGGTTTAGTTATCATCAAAATCAAGGCGACGAGTCAACAACCCATGGACTAGAATGTTTACATGAAAGAGATACAAGATTTTCAATGTGTGATGCCAACTCGAGGTCTTTTGGTGGCAAGACCTTAAACTCACCCGATAGTCCTATGGTAAGGGGCATAAAATAAACCATCGACATGTTGGGAGATGTCCCTTGGTCTAAAGAGCCTATGCGTGACCTAAGAGGGTTACTATGGAGCCTATCTCATATGTTGAGTTGTAGCACACTTATGCTTTTAGAACAAGAACCAAGATATGTTCAAATGTTTATGACAAGCTATGCTATGCTTTATCAAGAACAAGATACGTTGCATATATCTCTCTCTTTCTCTCTCATGATATTATGCTTTGAAACGATAGAATATTTCAATATGATGCCCCTATGATATGCAAGATTTCAAGCCTACATTTTGTACATTTTCAAGTTCATGATCTATATGCTTAAATGTTTATCTATTGCTTTATACATTAGATATAAATGCTAGTCCATGGTATTTTTACGCTTGTGTTTCATTGTTATTCACTAAGTATTAATTTATATTTTCTCAAATGTTTTTAGGTAGCCAATCTAAGAGGCAATATGTAGATTTTGAGTTACAGTCCACGGGCCTATTTTATGTCATGTGTATTTGGGCTAGACCTTAATATTTTGTAATATTATAAATGATATAACTATGGTAGCCTCGAATACGCCCATATGTGCATTTATGTTTTGGATTAGACACAGCTCTGCCATGTATAACACAAGATATGTTTTAAGTTATAAAAAATTATATTTTCGCAATTATGTATAATTTTAAATGATTTATGCAGATGTGTTCAACCAGTTTATGTAATGCGGCCTTGGGTAGTCGTGCTACTAGTCGATCATATACCCAAAATCTGCATAGGTCAGGTTACGGAGTGTGACATGCATGACTACCTAGGGGTAATTTAGGTGGTCTTATCGCTTTCGGGAATTTGTACTTTCCGGGGAGCGTGCCGGGGTGCCTAGGGGTAAAATGATCATTTTGACTGGAATGAGATTGGGATTGGTTTGGATGGCATATTGAACATACCAGATGGTCTAAAGATAGTCATAAATGGTGGACTTACCGTTTTGGGGAATCAGTGCTTTCTTGAAAGACTTGTTAGGCTACCTAAGGGCAAAATGATCTTTTTGACTGGGTATCACCGGAATATATTCGAAGTCGTGTCAGACTGTCGAAAGACAGTTGCAAGAGGTGGACTTACTGTCTTATGGAATTTATCTTTCTCGAAGGATATGTCGGTTTGCCTAGAGCCAAAATAGTCATTTTTCACTATGTTGAGCTAGCAGGCGCTGGTGTCGACCTAGGTTTATAAGTGTTTTCGTCACTCCAACAGTTGTGACAGGTTGGTTTCCAAATGTATTCCATTATTGTGATAAACTTCCCATGGCCAAGAGGCACGTTCAGTCTTCTGATACTAGGTTATTTGCGGTGTAGTGTCGACTTGGTTACAAGTATTTTCTCACCACTCCGACGGCTTAATAGTTTGCGAGTGCTTTCATCACTTTGACAGTTTTGACAATTGGTTTCGAAGATTGCCTGATCTTTGAGAAGCTGTCTAATGTCAAAGGGCATGACATATATTTTACATCAACGGGCTAGCAGGCACCGGATGTGAACTGTTTAAGGTTTGTGAGTGTTTTCATCACTTCGATGGTGTAGGTGATTGGTTTCGGAGACCATCCGCTCTTCCAAAGCTACCTAGAGTGCTTAGGGGCATTTTGGTCATTCTGCCTTCAAAACAGCCAAATGAGTTTAGAAGTGTGTCTTTGCTCTTGAAAGGTGGATCGTTGTTGTAACCTTTTACTGGAGGATTAGTTTGGACTGGAAATTGCCGAGTGGGCAAAAATAGAGTGCTTATAAACCCCTCATGTATATTTTATGCCCTATGTTCAGGTAGTCACGGAACTTCTTTGTAGTTAGAAAGCGAAACATTTTGCACAAGTCATAATTGATTAATTGCTTTTAGAATATCCTTACAAAATGAGTGAAATTTGTTTTTGGGTTATATATGGGTGGGAGGGAGAAGGGAAGGTGGTGGTGGTGGTGGTGAATCGAAGATGATGATATGTGTGATGGTTAGAGATGCCGATTTTGACATAGATGTGCTAATGTGAAGAGTAAAATAAGTATTAACAGGTGTTTGGATTGCAGCTTAAAAAAGCCATAAGACAAAAAGTTTTAGCTAGCTCTAAAAAGTCACTTTTTTAAATAGTTTTGTGAAGTTTAAGCTAGTTCTAAAAGTGATTTTTTAAGTGGGGAACCAAACACGGTTAAAAAAGTTATAAGTTTAAGCTATGAGTTAATAAAAAAAACTGCATTCAAATGCCCCCAAGTGTAGAATAAATGATGACACAAGTAAAATTTGTTATTGACAACTAAAACAAAAGAATGTCATGTCATTTTGAAATCATAGAAAAACTATTTATTATTGTTAGATATCTCCCCTACAAATAACACTCTTGTTCCTACTTCGCGAATGAGTCAAATTACATTCACTAACAAATCTAATATTTAGTAATCGAGCTATTACACAATATATAATGTAATTGGAGGCTTACATGTAAATAAACTAATTACACTATGGTCCTAATAAGATTTATACTTCAGCTCTAGATTTTAAAAGTTAAACCAATTAAAATAGATTATTCATCTATATGAAGGGGTAAAATTAATATATTTGTTGACATGATATCATTAGTGCGTAAAAACGTAAAGTCTTACATTATATACTATGATACAAGATGACCATGCCAATAGATATAAGAGTAATGCTCTATATAACAAATTGAAAAATGCTATTCTTTCAAAAATTTTGTATATAAAAGTTCACTAGAATGATGTAACGGCGATATTTTTATAATTAATAGCCACCATGATGGGTGTTTTATTTTTAAGTGGCTCTCATTCAACCACATATAAATGAATGACAAATAAATTTATACAGAACTAGGGGTGTACCTACGCAATGCGCATATAAAAGAAAAATAGGCAAATATATATGTTAAAAAATTGGTCAACAAACAAACATGTAATATAAATAGAACATATATAAACAAAAAATTTGATATTTAAGCACTTCGAAACTATAAAATAGTAAGGACTTGATTCTAAACCTATATGGATATGTACTTCTAATCCGCTTTTGTAATATATAAGTTTTTTCTTTTTACATCTTATCTAGTATTTATTTACTTTAAAAAGTCTTTTTTTTAATAAAATGAAGAGAAATTCTAATAAAATTTTTATCTATTAGCTTTAAGAGACGTGTGCATATGTACATACCCACAAACATAAATATCTAGAGAGCTGTAGAGAGAATCTCTAAAATTTTTATATTAATAAAAATTAAGAAAAGCTACTAAACTCGTAAAACAATAATAATAATTATGTATATTGATTAAAGTTAGAACTCAAAATTGTAGTGAAAAGATTAATTAAATTATTATTATTTATTAATCAATTCATAATTATAAATGTAAAACTTGAAGCTATTGATGCATGTTTTGTGAATTATGGTGATAATAAGCAATATTTAGATAACTTTGGCCAAATTTAAATTTATTAATTTTATATAAATAAAACTTACATCAAATATAAGTTTTTATAATATAAAACTCTATTATAAATGTGGATTTCATGCATTAAGCAATGTATTATAAAGAAAAAAAAAGTTAAATGACTGGATCTTGATTATTGTGTGTTACATAAAAAATCGTTTCTTGTATATAATAGTAATTGAATCCTAGAGACTCAATTGGATATGATTTTGTACTTAATTTAGCTTACATATTATGTTTCCTGATATAATTTATAGATACATAATTGGGTAAAACTTTGTACTTAAAAATTAGATTACGTATTATTTGTAGGGACTTAATTGGATAAGACTTTATACTTGATAAGGAACTTTGCTTGATTTTAATAAGAATTAGTAGGGAAATAAGACTCTGTACTTAAATAAAAAATTTTATTAGATTATTATAAGAATTGGTGAGCTATCTTATTGTGGCTATGAGGTTACATTTTAAAAATATAAGAACATATAAAATGTTACATAGGCATTACTTAGGAGAGAGAGTAAAAATTTGAACGAATATAACCTATATATATATATATATATATATGAGATTGGATAGAACATAGAAGCAGTCAGCACACAATTCGTCAACTAAGTCAGTTAGAACCTTTTTTTTTTTTTTTCTTTATTTATTTTTGTATTTCTCATTTATGTGAAATTAATATTTTTAACATGCTCATGTAAATTTGAAAATATTTTAATTGGCCTGTCGTGCACGGAAATATTTTCTCCATACTACAAGGATGGATTCAACGAGTGAGTTCATTGTGTTTCTTAATCAATGTTTGAGTTTAACTAACCGTAACATCTTGTTGGAGGAGTTATTTATGTTTCATGGTACACAGAAGATGTATAAGCCTGTCCCCCCAACTTGTCTCGTGCTTAGATCTCACGCAAAAACTCTGTCCCTCCTTTCGTGCTGCTGTGAAGTCTAGCGCCCTGACATGATTGTTGCGTAATTTAATGCAATCTTTTTTTGTTGCACCAAAAAAAAAAAAAATTGAAATTTTTTCTCCACATGGATAACTAGTCTGGATTCTGGACTAGTCCAGCCGGCGTCCAAACTTGGCATAGTAGTGTGAAGTTTTTCCCAGTAGTGAACTCCGCGAATCGCAGATCTGAAACAATTATCCTCCATGCCCTTCTCTCTCTTTTCTGCTTCGAGGATCTGAGAAGGTGTAAGATTGAATCTCTGCATCTGATCCGGTACGCTTGCTAAAATCTCTTCGTCTCTCTCAATTACGCTTTTTTCTCATAATTTAGATCCAGGAGACTGAATATCTTCGATCTGTTTGGTTTCCTAGAAAAACGTAGGAAAATAAAATGGAAAAACACTTCTCAGCTGGGCCAATTCACAAGGGTTACGCTTGTTGAATGGAAGCTTACATTTTCTCAGTTATCTAATGTATCGGAAACTAAGATCCAATTTCCTTCTTTATTTCTTTTTGCCTCTCAGCAACATAACACAGCATTCAAGAGGTTTGCCAAGTATTAGTGTTGAATATCGACAGATCTGACTTTTAATTTACTATGAATCAATATTTTTCTGCAATTAAACGGCTAGCTGTTAAATTTTTTTAATGATATTGTGCATTGAAATTCTAGATCTAGGTTTTGAAACTTTCTGCATCTGTTTTGAGTAGATTTAGTTGTGTCAGAAACAAGGGAGACAGGGAGACATGGAGAAATCTTGCTTCTTTCTTGTTCACTTTGACAAAGGAACACCTGCTATTGCAAATGAGATCAAGGAATCACTTGAAGGGAATGACGATCCAGCCAAGGTTGATGCCATGAAGAAGGCAATCATGCTTCTGTTGAATGGTGAAAACCTACCTCATCTTTTTATCACTATAGTTCGATATGTGTTGCCCTCTGAGGACCACACAATTCAAAAACTGTTGCTTCTTTATTTGGAGATCATTGACAAAACTGATGCCAAAGGACGGGTCTTACCCGAAATGATTTTGATATGCCAAAATTTGAGGAACAATCTTCAGCACCCGAATGAGTACATTCGGGGTGTGACATTGAGGTTTCTTTGTCGGTTGAATGAAGTGGAGATTATTGAGCCTTTGATACCTTCAATTTTGGCGAATTTGGAGCATCGGCATCCTTTCATCAGAAGGAATGCAATACTTGCAGTGATGTCTATTTCCAAGCTTCCGCAAGGCGAGCAGCTTTTGGTTGATGCGCCAGAGATGATTGAGAAGGTTCTTTCAACAGAGCAGGATCAATCCGCCAAGAGGAATGCTTTCCTTATGCTTTTCACCTGTGCCCAGGACCGTGCGATTAGTTACCTTTTGACTCATGTTGATAGAGTATCTGAATGGGGAGAATTGCTTCAGATGGTTGTTTTGGAGTTGATTCGTAAAGTATGTAGAACGAATAAGGGAGAAAAGGGGAGGTACATAAAGATTATTATCTCTCTTTTGAATGCCCCCTCAAGTGCAGTTATTTATGAATGTGCTAGCACACTTGTCTCTTTATCATCTGCCCCTACGGCTGTTAGAGCTGCAGCAAATACTTACTGTCAGCTGCTTCTCTCTCAGAGTGACAACAATGTTAAGCTTATTGTGCTTGATCGGCTGAATGAACTCAAATCTTCTCATAGAGAGATTATGGTTGATATGATAATGGATGTGCTAAGGGCACTTTCAAGCCCTAACCTTGACATTAGGAGAAAAACAATTGATATTGTTCTTGAATTGATCACTCCCCGAAATGTCAATGAGGTGGTTCTTACTTTAAAGAAGGAAGTTGTTAAGACTCAAAGTGGGGAGCTTGAGAAGAATGGGGAGTACCGGCAAATGCTCATTCAAGCTATTCATTCTTGTGCAATCAAGTTCCCAGAGGTGGCGAGCACTGTGGTTCACCTGCTGATGGATTTCTTGGGAGACAGCAATATTTCTTCGGCATTGGATGTCGTTATTTTTGTACGAGAGATAATAGAAACCAACCCGAAATTAAGGGTCTCTATTATAACAAGGCTACTGGACACGTTCTATCAGATCCGTGCAGCACGGGTTTGTTCCTGTGCTCTTTGGATCATTGGAGAGTACTGCCTATCGCTTTCTGAAATTGAGAGTGGCATTGCAACCATTAAGCTGTGCCTAGGAGACCTACCCTTTTACTCTGCATTGGAAGAAGGGGAATCTACCGATTCTTCAAAGAAGTCTCGACAAGTAAACTCCATAACTGTTTCCTCTAAAAGGCCAGCTATTCTTGCTGATGGGACTTATGCTACTCAGAGTGCAGCTTCTGAAACTGCTTTCTCCCCTCCTGCTATTGTTCAAGGATCCTTGGCTTCAGAAAATTTAAGATCCCTTATTCTTACCGGTGACTTTTTCCTTGGGGCAGTTGTGGCCTGCACGCTGACAAAGCTTGTTCTAAGATTGGAAGAGGTTCAACCATCAAAAGTAGAAGTGAACAAAGCGCTCACCCAAGCATTACTGATCATGGTTTCTATGCTACAATTAGGGCAGTCTTCATTTCTTCCGCACCCAATTGATAATGATTCCTGTGATAGGGTTGTCCTTTGCATAAGATTGCTTTGCAACACTGGGGATGTGGTCAGGAAGATATGGTTGCAGTCTTGTCGTGAGAGTTTTGTTAGAATGCTTTCAGATAAACAGTTGCAAGAAACAGAGGAAATTAAAGCAAAGGCTCAGGTTTCTCATGCACAACCGGATGACCTTATTGACTTCTACCATTTAAAGAGCAGGAGGGTAAGGATCTCTGTAGTTGATATCCATAATATGTTTGATTTTAAAATGCCAGATAAACATGATATTGTTTTGTTGTCAATTATTCTATTGTCTTTCTGTAACTCTTACATGAGATCATTTTTCACTTTTTCCACGTAGAAAGATTTGAGCTTAGCATTTGATCTCTGTTGTATGTTTGACTTTTGAATGCCTGATTAATACGAAACTGTTTTTCCGTATGTTGCACTATTGTCTTTCATTATTCTTACATGAGATCAATTTACAGTCTCTTATTTTGCAGGAAATCTACTGGCATTATCTTTTTTTTTTTGTTTAACACTTGTTTACTTATCCACGTCGTCTCTTGTAATGTTGAGTGGCTTTGTTTTGAAAGAAGTTCAGTTTATTAAGTTGATGGATTCCACTGAAAACGAGGCTGCTATATTCTCTTGCTGCTGGTTTATTTGCCTTTTGTTGCTTGTTACTTTGTTATAGCCATGAAGAATTCATTCCTAAACCTTACTGGAAGTGAGGCAACATACACTAGGCCACACATTTTGAGCTATATATCTAGTTGATTCTTTGCTTTGTTTCTTCTGATTGATGATATATGATTTTGGCAAAGTACGTAGGAGATGTGATAGAGGAGGTAGTCTATTCAAATTCTGATGCGTGTTTGTTTTGGGTTGGTTTTTTTTTTTTTTTTTTTTTTTTTTTTTTTGGGTTTTGGGGGTTGTTTTTTGGGGGGGGGGGGGGGGGGGGGGGGGGGGGGGGGTAGAGGGAACTCTTAGTGTCTCTTATCCTATCCAGTTTATATTGAACTACCAATTTGATGGCTTTACCTGGAAAATTAAACGTGTTAAGATAAAGCCTGCCTAACTGTAAAGGGTAATACAAATGGAAGGGCCCTTTTGGTGGGCATTGAAGGAATGCTTTTCTACTGTTCCATTAATTTTCAAAACTACCTTTCATTGGGACAATCTTTTCTTTCTGCATTCTTTTTAGTTCACTTCTAATCTTGATATAGTCTTTTCATAATAATAGTGGAGGATATTTCACATTTGTTTATTAAAGGAGGATGGATGGGTTCAAAATTTTTATTGGATGGATTTCATATACACAAAGTCTTACATATGAAGGAAGCCTAATTTTATATGTTCCTGAGACTGAAAGTATGCTGTTACTGTCATACTAATGATGATGGTTTCTTTTATTGTTCACAAGAAGAGGTTAGTGTCCAATTTTTTTGGTGGGGTGCCCCTATAAGGAGGTTTCACATATTTAGTTAGGTATTATTGGTAACCCAATTTTATTCTGTTACATCTATTGGAATTTGGTATTTAAATTGTGTTCTAGATTAGAATGTCTACATTTAATGTGTTTTTGGATGGTTAGGACTATTTACATTTCGTTTACATCAGTTTTGCTTTGGGAGTTTTATGGTTATTTGTTTGTATTTTATTTATAGGATGTCTTGAAGCTATTCATCATCATCTAGGACAATGTTTGGTTGAGTTTTATTTTTATTAAAATAAAAAAATTGTTGAGATCACTTATATGGTCCGTTGCTGTGTGCATTATTGTCTTATTTAATTCTAGGGAGATATGTGAAAAGTTCAACTTTTATGCATAGACTGCTCTTTTATATCATCAGTGAAAAAGCTTATTCATAAGTTGATGACTTCTTATAAAAAAAATAAAAAAAAAAGTTGATGACTTATTAGTTCATTTTTTTCAAAATCGTTAGGAACTTTCCTTGTTAAATGACTTTGACATGTGGCATGCACCATAGTTTTGTTGGTTTTGTGCCTCCTTTCATGCTATCTTCACCCTCTCCATCGGTATTTGCATTTTTGTTGGAAAAGAATGGTGTAGGCTATTTGTTGAAAGTGGTGAATAAGCTGGTAAACTTCAGATTTTGTGAATTACTATTTTGGTCTTGCTCTGTTTCGCAAAAAAGTGGTCTGGATAGTGTAATAATTCGATTTTGCATCCACAATGATAGTTGCCTTATATCATAGTATTGATGGCAAAGTCAATCTTAGTTGTCATAATCTTTTTTTTGGGAAAGTATGTCATAATCTTACATGATCTTATATGGACTAAGAGTTGGATAGAGCCAGGTGTCATGAGAAAAGTATTCTAAAAGAACTAGGAACAGAAACATGGAGTGAAAGAGAGCTGAGAAAAGTGGAGTCCAAGTGATATATTTAGAAGCATCATTGTTATCCATATTTCTTAGGTGAAGCAGCTCATCCAATTTTTGATTGTCTGTTGGACCTTTAGTTCTCATTATTCTATTGAGTTCTCCGAATGAGATATTGCCAAGGTACACCTGATTGCCAATGAGTTGGGATTAAAAGAACCATGGACGAGTTGAGTGTAAGGGAGCAAGGAGTTATAGCGTTTTTCAGCTGTGCTATATCAACCACCACATAGTTTGACATAGTGGTTCAATATTCATTATAGCTTATGGTTGATTTTAGAAGATATTGTTTGATTTTGTGGCCCCTTTGTGGTTGTTAGTGGTTCTATTTTAACTACATAGTCTCCTCTCTCTCTCTCTCTCTCTCTCTCACCTTTTTGTCTTCCCGGCCTACTTTGGGAGGAGTGTTATTCTGTTGGAATTTAATCAAATTTGCAGTTGAAGTGAAGCAGGGTTGAGTTTATATAATAAAGATTATGTGTTCATCACATCTCTGCCTCTGTGGAGACTGTTAAGTGTCCTTTTGTATAAAAGGGCTGCAGATTTAATTGGGAGATGTTTGTTTTACTATTGTTCTGCCTTTTTTGTGTTTCTAATATTGTCTGCTTTATTTCCTTTGCTTCACTTTTTGAATGTTTAAGCTTTGAAGAATTATGAAGGCCAGATTTTTGGTCTGCTTAGACTAGAATTTTGTGTATTTGTTTTCTGTGTCTAATTTGTCCTGATATTATCTACTCTCAAGGGTATGAGCCAGCTGGAGTTGGAAGATGAGGTCCAGGATGATTTAAAACGAGCTACTGGGGAATTTATCAAGGATGGAGATGATGCAAATAAACTAAATCGTATTCTTCAACTGACTGGATTTAGTGATCCAGTCTATGCTGAAGCTTATGTCACTGTTCATCATTATGATATCATCCTGGATGTTACTGTTGTTAATCGAACTAAGGAGACCCTCCAGAATTTGTGTTTGGAGTTGGCAACTATGGGTGATCTTAAACTTGTTGATCGCCCGCAGAACTATACTCTAGCTCCTGAATCATGCAAGCAGATAAAGGCCAATGTTAAGGTGTCCTCAACTGAGACTGGAGTCATATTTGGGAATATTGTTTATGAGACTTCAAATGTGCTTGAGCGGACAGTTATCGTCCTCAATGATGTCCACATTGATATAATGGACTACATCTCCGCAGGAGTGTGCAGCGATGTGGCTTTTAGAACGATGTGGGCAGAATTTGAGTGGGAGAACAAGGTACATCTGGTTTTCCTTTCCCTTCTCTTGAATAATTTCCACAGCTAAATTTTCTGAATAACTGGATGTTCATTAATTTTTAAAATATTTTTGTAAGCCAAAATGCACAATATGTCTATAACATTCAACTCATGTGTATGTTTTTGATTAAAGCCTTCTAACCAAAATGAAATTCAATTATGCTTTGCATTTGTGAATAGACGACAAATTTTGGAAGCCTGAGTATATTTAATTAATATTTAGGTAATTTTTATTTCCTTAAATATATACAAAAATTATTTGCGCTATCATGCATATTCTTGTAAAATTCGTCGTTGGCACTGGCTTCTCTTTTCGCCCAAATCTTCCTTGTCTATCTGTGTATTCTGCAAACTACATGGCTTTACTATGTGAGGATATTTATAACTATGGTTGAACATTTCTAATTCATGTTACTCTGATTCATGTGCCAGCAAACTGATTTGAGATTCTAGTTGAAGTACGTTGTATTCAGATCCAAAGAGAATAGTAGATGCTGTCCAGGTCTCAATATCATATAATTCCTGGCCTTAACTTTCTTGTGAGAGACTTAGCTATAAAACAAGAAAGAGTCAGCACCATTGTAGTTAGTGCCCCCTTCCTGAACCAGCCCCATTAGGGTACTCAATGATATGGCTAGGCCCATGCAGATTGTTTCATACAGTCATTTAGGATTAGGAATGGTGGACATCGGTCAGTCAATCAGAATCTTCTTCAAGCTTTGGTAGCCATGGAAAATTGGCTGCCAAGTTTTATTGGACACAACCAACCAACCTTTTATGGGTTTTTTCCCAAAATAATTAAATTTAAAAAGGTATTTCCGGAAATAACAAAAATGAAAACCTTATTCCCAATTTAAGGTAAAATGCTCATGGAGGGTGCGTTTTCTAGCGGGGTTTAAAAAAAAAAAAAAAAAAAAAGAGAAAACACAGCATGCAGCTGCGTTTTCTGAGAAAACGCATCTTTCCGCTGCGTTTTCTCAAAATAACACAATCTGCATTTTCCCACTTTCCCGCCCACTCTCTTTCTCTCTCTTTTTACTTTTCTCTACACTCCCCCGACTCTCTTTCTCTCTCTATTTACTTTTCTCTACACCCCCCCCCACTCTCTTTCTCTCTCTATTTACTTTCCTCTCTCTCTCTCTCTCTCTCTCTCTCTACTGCCCTCTCTCTCCTTCTCTCTCTTTTCTAATTCTCACTTTATAAAAATTATACATAAAATTATAATATTTTTAAAAATTTTATTTTAAAAATAAAAAAAATAAAATAAAAAACTATGAACAGAGTCAAGTAATAATTAAAATATTTTAATAACAAAAATTATGAACAAAGTTAAGTAATAACTAAAGTAATAATTAAAAAATTTTAATAGCAAAAAATATGAACATAATTAAGTAACAATAAAAATATAGACAAAGTGTTATAAAATAACAAAAATTATAATACTGTAATACTTTAATATTATAATACTTTATTTACTGTAAATTACTTTATAAAATAACTATATATTTAACAATACTTTTTTACTAATTATTATTTTACTTATTTTGTCCTTGAAATTATTTTCTGCAAATTTTTGCTATTTTATAACACTTCTTATAACATTTTATCACTGATTACTAAAATATTTTAATTATTACTTAACTCTGTTCATATTTTTTATTTTATTTTTTTAAATTTAAAATAAAAATAATAAAAATTTTATAAATATTATAGTTTTATGTATGATTTTTATTATAAAATAAGAATGAGAGAATAGAGAGAGAGTGAGAGAGTGAAAAGGAGAGAGAGAGGGAGTAGAGTAGAGAGAAAATTTTGGACAAAAAAACTCAGGTGCGTTTTACGCTTAGAAAATTAAAATTGAACAACATTTTATGCAACTCGATTATGCGACTTGATTTTGATCGTTTAAAGCATTAACTAGAATGATGTGACAGTGACATTCTCAGACCAAAAAGTCAGACATAGCATAAAATATAAGTTTATATAAGTTATTATTTGACTAGACTATGAACTTAGTTTACGATTAAAAAGTTACTAAAAGAAAATTAGCTTGACTAGACTCAATTTACGAATAAAAGATAAACGAACATTGCGGGTAACCTTATTGCTATCGTAGATTCATGGCCAAACATAGGATAAGATTAAAAGAAGTTGCTATTAACATCTGATACTTTATGGATCATGTTTGTAACAACACAGTGGTTTGACGCGAACAAAAATGCTACTAGGTAGATAATTGACAAAGTCATCGTCAACTTTTGCTTCTGAAAAGTCTGAAAGTTTTGGGTCAGAAACCAATAAAGGATCTTCAATAATTTCTACCAGTTGTCGTGTTAGATCACCATAGTCTGTCTTTGCTTGCTTTGTGAAATGATACATGTCTAATATTCGTTGTATTTGATCAATCTCGCATTCTAGTGCTTTTATGACCTTATTCGTAGGTGATCTCCTGTTTCATAGGTTAGCTGAACGAGCCTTTGGGACACGGAGGCTATGCCATCGGCAATACATCTCTTGCTCATGCTTTTTATCGAGTAAGTCTTTCCACGGTAACCTTATGCATTGATCATCCGTCACACCGGGAGGTGGTCGTACGGATGCATTGCCAATGAAGATGTGGCTGACTGGACCCGTCGTATCGTGCATAAGGATAGGTTTGTTGAGAAAACTACGTTTTCAGCCGTACCATTTATTACCGATTGGGTCTGTGTATGTACCCACCATATGTGAGAGTCTTGACGATTGGCTTCCATCCATGTCAGTGGTAGGATTGGCACAACTGGACGATGCCCCAAACAAGCATTTTCGTTTCGACATGTATACAAGTATGGTTAAGCATTCCTGCACGTAATCAAAGGAGGCATCAATTAATGTTACTTGATACATGAGTCTTTAATTGACATGACAACTCTTTGGTGTTGACTTTTCCATTCATGTTCTTGTTACGAGCATGGGGGATACAACTTTCAAACTGACATAAGAGATCTTTATGGCTTTAATCGACATGACAACTCGGTCTTGCCTTATCCTGTTATTGGTGCAACCTTTAATTGACATGACAAACTTATGCTGTACACTTGTCCAGTCATGTTCTGGTCACGAGCATGGGGGATGCTGTATTCACGTGATGAGAGGTTAATGACTGTAATTGACGTGACTACTATCTGGTACAGCCTTGTCACGGGCATATGTTGCAGATGTAACATTCACGTAAAGAGGATATAAGGGATTGCTCTATATAAATACCTCCTATATGGGGGAGGATGTGACACTATAAAATTAAATATTAATCTTGTTGTATGATTTTTTGCTATTGTACTTGTCTTAAAATTAAATGTATACGTATGTTTGGTGAGTTTCCCGCAAAATGATTAGGAAAATTTAAAAGCGATGTCATACTACGTACAATATAAAATACATGCAAATAAATGCGATGCTACATTTTTGGGGGTAAAACCCCCATAATAGACAGTAAGAATAGATAATTTGACTTACAATAGATAATACTAATGAAACACCTTGAAAATTAATCGCCCAAAATGCCCCCCTATTAGACATGTTCAAGCTTGGCGGGTTCTCGATCCTTTACGAACCGCCACATCCTGTTGCTTGTCCTGACCACTCGGCCCTCTATCAACACTCGTTCTCCGCTTGCTCGTTCTCATCGCTTACTGCTACCAACTCTTCATCATCGTGTTGAACATGTGACGGTTCTGGCTCATAAGTCGATGCTGGGTAGGCACTGTGAAAATCATGACTCACGTGTGACGGCTCTGGCGCATATGTTGATGAAGGGTGGTCACTGTGAAAATCATGAGTCATCTGTGATGGCTCTGGAGTATAACTGGATGAAGGGTAGCTACTATGAAAATGATGAGTTACCTATGACGCTCCAGCTCCATAAGTCGATGCAGGGTAGTAACTAGAAAAATTGTGACAGTGTTGTCCAGAACTGCCCCCTACGAATGGATTATGACTATACCCGGGATCTGTCTGAAACATAACTGGAGATACCTGCCAGGTCGATTGTTGATGTGATTTTCTGGGAGGATCATGTGTGCCAAGGTATTCCTCAGTAAAAAAAGATGGCCTATATGATGCTGTCTCCGAACTCTGACGGGCATAACTGTATGGGGTAGGCGTCACGTACCCAACACTATGTCCACCATAAACGAAAGAAGGTATCGAATAGGTGGATCGGCGTGCAGGGGTGGGATGAGGTCGTGTGCCATGTGGAATACTGGCTCCTGGGGAACCAGAAGGCGGGGCATTGCGGGTACGCCGTTGGTGCTGTGGGACACAATCTGTCTCCTGTATAAGGGATAAAGAAGCCATGACACGAAGCTGTATCTCATAGATCTCCTTCATTGACTCTGTTTTAGGAAAGTCATGTAGAGTGTGTGTTCCCCTATCATATATGTTCGCCCATACTTATGTCTGAAAAACAATTTAATGAACTTTTATTACGATATCTAAATATATTTTGGTATTTTAATATTTAACTGCACATACCATCGCATCTATGGTGCCCTTGACACCTGAATATCCTCTATCTGTGCGTCTTAGTGGATTTTCAATGTGGAGGCGAGTGATGGTTCTATACCAAGTCATATAAGGATCAGTGGAGGACATAGGTATATCATAAATCTCGCCATCAACTATACGGTCTATCTTATATGACCAGAGTGCTATATACGCTGCATGAAAATCACTCCAATCAATTCCGGGTCTCCCCCGTTAATCTACTAAATGCAGATCCTTCCTGGTGTTTGGATGGTCCGGTATGTCCTATCTCATCCCGAATTGGTGCATCACTTGATTTAGTAGATATAACTCCACAACTTCAAAGCACACGAGAGGGACCAATGCCCTCCAAAGCTCCATCCCAGCAAAGCAGTAGTAGGGCAGCGTGTCCATAATGGGCTCGTATTGGGTCCAATGAAACTGAAAAATACACAGACAATGAATTGTCATGTAACGAAATCTAACTACAATCAAAACAGACAACATGAGTAATATAACGACAATTAATTATACAACCTAAAGGCAATGAATGTAAAATGTACAACAGATATAACTCACATTTTCGGGGCGAAGTCAGTCCAACTGACCCCTATACACAACGAGGACATGGGTGGAGACATCTGTGGTCTAAACAGCGTACCAGAGTGATTTGGCATTATGACCCCGCCAAGGAGTCTCAGTATAAATGTCTGAGCATGGCGCTACACTGTGATCTCATCAACATCATCCGCAAGTGCTCCAAATATCTGACTTAACCACCTAAACCTCACCAAATTTTTTTTGAAATTTTCAAGCCCGGGTGAAACTCTTAAATGCTGCATAAAAATAGGGGCCCATCCCTGCGGCATCAACAGGCTAGAAGGACCTACGAAATATTAGTAAATTGGAGTTCAATTGTTCGATATGACATAATAACGTGTATAAGGTCATGAAGTAACGTATGTAATTAAATAATGTCATGAACTGTAATTGTGAATTGTAATTACGATCCTGTAACAGCCCTGCTAGTAACCGAAAGACCATATAGTATGGAGATATCCTGTAATGTGATTGTCGCCTCCCCGACAGGCAAGTGAAAGGTGTGTATCTCTTGTCGCCATCTTTCGACCATAGTTGTGAGCAGAGCATGATCGTGTTGAATCTTACCGACACGGTATATACCGTAAAAACCGTCATGGATCAAATAAGAAATAATGCGGGGGTCTACAACATCGTCGAATATACCTTAGTCTCCCCGACGACAATGCATAGGCTTCTCACACTTAAGATCAAATAAAATAAATGCGTTATAAAATGGTAGTAGTTAGTAACAAAAACTAAATGTTAACTAATATGTATATTATGTACAAGTTCTATAAAACTTACCTCATAGTTCTACACGACTTATGACTGATGAATATCCTGTAACGTAAATACACTGCCATCGATAGGCCCACCACTCATCGTTGTGATGCCATAGCGTACGATATTTCTGGAACGTTAGTAAAATACAATACACAAAATCGATGAGCATTTAATGATAGGTTAACATAGATGGGACAAGTTCAATATACTCACAATCATATATGTAGTGCTTTATTAAAAGTGTAAGAATGTAATATGCACGAAATAATTATTCATGAAATAATTTGTATTTGTTGTTCACATAGATGGAACGTTAGTAAATTTGTATTTGTTATTCACGAAATAAGTATAAGAATGTAACATGCACGAAATAATTAGAATTACAAATTTGCACATTTTGAAGACGTGTATCAAATACAAATGGATTACGTACATGTACTATTCCCTAGTGTTTCCCTCCCCTTCCTCTGTTTGGACAACGACGTCTGTTATGACCAGACTCCTTGCATAAACTACACTTGAAAGTTTGTGTTTGTCTCGATCTATTCATTTCGTTAGGAATCCTACTGTGTTTAGGACGGCTTTTTCGGGCTATACATTTGCGATGAGGGTTTAAGAGGACAGTAGGCCCTTCATAAGGAGACCAGTAATCTTCCATTAACAGTGGCGCAAATGAAGTCGCGTACACACGGGCATACGCTTCTGTGGTGTAGTGGTCGTCAAATAAAAACCATGGTTATTTTTCGGCAGTTGCAGCAGCAGCAAGCATGTGGGAGCAAGGGAGGTGAAATATATCCCATTTTTCGCATGTACAGCTAGGCGGAAAAAGCTGCACGACATGTAGATGACCATCTTTAGTCCCCCTCCTGCCAATCAGTACATTGACAGACACCGCGTCCTTGTACAAGAAGAAACGAAATTTCATATATATTTGCTGATAGATCTTGATGGAGGTATTAACATATATTACCAATTACAAACTGTGACAGTATGACCAGCTGCTTTTTTGCTCTATTTTTGAAATCTTTCGCGCACTTCTAACGGGTATGCATGAACATTCTGTATGTCAACTTGTATCTCACTACATCGTGTAACAAAACTCTCAACAAGACAGTAGTAAGTGACTTGCACAGATGTAGTAATGGGCAAGTTACGTGCGTCTACTATCGCACTATTGTAGCTCTCAGCATTGTTAGTTGAATTGATCCCTCAACTATTGCCGCCATCGTGAACAAATATCCACTTAGTAATATCTTCCCCCATTAGTTCATTATAATAAGGTTCACTTATCTTCTTAATTTTTTCCATTATAGTTTTGAACTTTCGCAGTTGACGAGCTGTGCTAGCAGCCTACACCAATTCCTTTATCTTTATCATATTATATTTATTATGGTAGTTACTACGAAAATATCGAAGGCAATACCTGTGAAAACCTGGCAGTTAATCATCTTTTGGATGTTCTCATATTCAATCAATGGCATTTAATAGGCCCCGGTGGCGGTTTGATAGTATGGTGACACGTTCTCTACTAGGGACAACGACGTGTCTCAATAAGTTGGTGAACCACGATCAGTTATGTGTGTCCTCATCTTCGACAACGGAAAAGGCTACGGGAAAATTTCTATCCCTGGCAGTGACCCCCACAGCAATAAGAATGACACCCTTATATTTTCTATAAAGGTGGGTGCCATCAACTGAAATAATCGGTAGACAATGCTTGAAACCATCAATACATGGTTCGAATGCCCAAAATACTCGATCAAACACAATCATGTCACGGACATCCTGATTGAAAGTCTCTAACATTTGGATTGTTCCAGGGTTTCTTGACTGTATTGCCATCAAATATCTTGGAAACTTTGTGAATGACTGTTTTCAATTGTTGAATACCATCTCTATAGCTTTTGTTTTTGCCATCCATACTATCTTGTATGAGACGGAGTGGTGGTAATGTTGTTTGACATCTTCTATTATGGACGCAATCTTCCAATTAGGTTCTTTTTATACTAATGAAACACAGTTTAAGTACTTTAGGGGAACTTCTTTTATGACAAACTAATCAGTTATTGTGATAGAGTCTGAATCAAAGTTAAACTCATCGCTACTTGTGCCATGATAACATCTGTACTGAAGTTCGCGTCTAGGTAACGATGACCCATGTTTGACATTCCATACACACAACAATAAGGCCCATTGTATTGCGTAACCTCCCATATCCCATGTTTTTTGGTAGACGCATGAATCATCCAAGGGCAATCGTGTGCACACTTCGCTTTAAAAAATTTCGTAGTTGATTTAACAATCGAATACTCCTTGTTGTTGTGCAAGTGATACGCTGTGCATGCATTTTTTACAGTTGCCTTGTCATCGAATAGCATTTTCGTTTCAAAATTGGGATTTTGCATGTCCCATACGGCCTCGTGGCGAAAATAATCCCTGCCAATTACAAGTGCATCATATGCCTCCAACAATGTGGTAAAGTAAGGAACCGGGATCTCTTGTTGTTCTTAAACATTGTTGTCAGAATCGTTCAATAGAGCGACATCTATATGTTTATCAAATTTTTCCGACTATGTATCCGGAGACTTTACATTCAAATCAATTTGTATGGGAATGGATTGGCAGCCCGATTCAACCATATGTTGCACTGGATCCCTCCTTTGGCTATGTCTCATCGAAGGCTCTTATAAAGGACCAGTGGTGTCTCTGGTAGGCCGATGTTGTGACATACTACTCGACCCAATGCCATAATCAACAGACGAACCTTGGTAATCACTTTGCTGCGTACTTTGCAAATGAAACGAGTTACCATATTGGTTAAATTGTTGTGAATATGGCACATTGTGGCCAACAGTGTCCTGTTCCAATGTCAACATCGTCGAGAAGTTCCACGCTGTTGATGTATCCCCCTCAGCTGATAGCATCCTGCCATACTCCTGAATGGCACCCCACATTCGATTCGCTGCAATGTTTACATCTACTGCTACATGCTCTACTTCGATGTACAGCTCGATGCACTCCATCGATGACTATTTCTGTGGTAGCCGTAAGGTAATTTGCAATGTCCGATCATCTTTGATCAGAACTTTTTTATATTTGGTCAAACCCTCCTCATTATTAACTGGAAATCTGCATATAATTTCAGCCTTACATGTTGTCCATCTTTGCCAATCATAGACATTATCATATCTTCCAGTTCAGACATTTTTAATTGCAATGGTAAATTGCAAACTGTTTGGTATTTCATGCTGTACACAATCTCTTCATCACGATCTTTAATTATTTCACCACTCCGATACAACATGGCCGTTGTTTCATCCATTCTTGCGCCTATTAAACAATAATTAAACAGATGCACAATTATTCTAGCTATTTCATTAGTAATTATTATGGCATTGTAAACATTATTTATATCGACTGTCTAGTATTTATAGTTTTAATATTTCTAATAGTAATTTAGTTTTTCCCATTTTATTCATACATTTATTTACTGAAAATTACTACATATTCAAAAATAATTAAACAGATTCAAACTACTAACCCGATTTTTCCTATTTTATCCTTAACTACTAACCCTTTTTTTTTTTTCTATTTTATCCTTAAAATTATGCACTGAATATTATTTACTACAAATAATTTTTCTATTTTCCTTATGAATAATTTTTTGAATTAATTAAACAGATTCAAAATTAAATAATGCCATATCATTGGTAATTTTCATGGCATCCTACCTACTAATTTTCATGGCACACTGCTACTAATTAATAACATATTTTTTAATTTAATTATTTTACTCATACATATTTTATACACTGAAGTTTTTTTTTTTTTGGATCTTATAACCTTTTTTTCTTAATTTATTAGTTTTGTTTTGGATCCTATAACCTTTTTTTCATACATATTGTACTAAAAAAATTTATTACTTTAGTATTTTTTTGGATCCTATAACCCGAAAAGTATTTAGGAACTTCAAAAAGTATTTTATTTCGTATAAATTATTTTTGGGTTAACCAATTTCGTAAAACATTTATTTCCTTCAATTTATAGTAAAAAAATTATATTTTATAGTAATTTCGTAATTATTTTTCTAATAAATATTTTTAGCATATTATAATATTTTATTACTAATTAATAACATATTTTTTAATATAATTATTTTACTCATACATGTTTAATCAAAAAATGTAAAAACTATATCAAAGTTCAGTGAACCCTTGGAGCAACATTAATGACAAATAATCAATGTGGTCCGACACAAGTAATATCTAACTTACTAACATAAATAAATAAATTATTTTGTCAATGCAAATAACCAACTAACCTGTTTTTTGCAGAATAACGGAGGCCTCTTCTGAAGTAATACAAGCAACAAACATGGCTACAAATAAAATAATAAAGAGTTAGTGATCTAAGAATTATTATTTTACCTAGTAGAGAGAAACAAGACAGAATGAGGAGAGAGAGAAACCAACCAGAGATATGTATGGGGGGAGAGAAACTAGAGGAGTGGAGGAGGAGGAGGAAGAGAAATGAGAGAAGTAGCTGATATAGAGAGAAAGGAGGAGGAGAATTCGGATACAGAGAGAGAGAGAGAGAGAGAGAGAGAGAGAGAGAGAGAGAAAGGAGGAAGCTTAACAAATGGGCTGAGGAGGAAGTGAAGCCGAATATAACAAGAGGGAAAATGCAATCCAAGTTGCGTTTTCCCTGTAAAAAATTTGCAGATTGTCAGGCATCTCTGCATTCGGTTGGTCATGGGGCGGGAAAAGTAGAAAACGCACTCTCCATGTGCGTTTTACCTTAGATTGGGAATAAGGTTTTGATTTTTATTATTTCAAAAAATACCTTTTTAAATTTAATTATTATTTTTTTTTTTATAAATCCAGCAGACCTATTAATCTGACTGGAAGCCCATAAGCAAGTCTGGAAACAGAACCTGAGTCTTGCAGCTCGCTGTACAACTATGACCTAAAACCTAAATTACAAAAGTTCTGTTGACATTATAAACATAATGCCTTACAAATGTAAAAGTAGAATCAAACTAATAATAGACTTCATTATCAAGCTGTATATTATTGCTCACTTGCTTATTTTCTTGTCAACATGCTCTTCTTGTTAAACGTATTTTGCCCAACCTATGATAGCCGTTGAATCACCCAGCTAGGACTCGCATTCATATTTTCATTTCATTTTGAGAGGAAAAGTTACAGGCCCACGTATGGCCTAACCAAGTTTTAAACTATGGTTGAGGATGCTGTTACAATCGCTGTTGTGTGATGTGAGATGTGAGATTCTTCTAAATTGATGCTATCCATTAAGGTCCATGTATGCATCACTAGCATTACGTAATGTTCTTATGTTACAGTTCTGAAGGTGGTCATTCTGTTATGGACTGCAATCGTAGTGGGTGCTGTTACATGTTTGTGTTGGCCCATTATCATTATGCAACAGATGTTATGGACGGCAACTGGCTGTAATGGCTTGCAACAGTATACAGTCTGCACAAAAATTCAAAAGTTCATCCCTTAGCCAATTTGAACTTTTTTTTTTCCTTCAGAAGATAAATCTGTCATGAACATATTTTCAGCCTATTCCAAATTGTTCAGCATGAAAAAGAAAGAGTCAAATGCTATGATCATTAAATCTTCATACCTCCAACGGTGGTAGGAATATAGGAGACCTAGTGTTTGGTCAATTCTTCTCATGTTATTTACTTTGTTGGGTTATATTATAAATTTCTAAACTAAATTGAATATTTAGTATTCATTGTTGGGACTTAAGTTGCATTGCTTTAACCATGAAATTTTATGGTATATCTTTATTTGCTTTATTTGAGCTATAAAAAAAGCACTTACTATTGCATTATAGTCATTGAAGTGCAAAAAATTGATAATAATTTTTATTTGGTATTAATTTTATAACAATCTTATTTCCCAAGAAAAAACTATTATTAGGATTACACTTAACTATTTTTTTCGCTGTTATAATTACTTTTACGGTATCTTTTCAAGGTGAATAAGATTCATAAAACATAGTTAGGAACTTTGATTGGGACAATGGGCTAATGGTATGTGCATTCCTACTATTGATGGAAATGTTTGCCTTATATCATTGGTATTTGTGTCCCATAAGTTTGTCCTGCTAGGTTTGCAGAAAAGAAGAGGGTATGAACACGATTTCCAGATGTGGTTGAACCTTTCTGGGAAGAGTTACATCTCTTAACCAGTTCTAGATGGAATATTGGCTTTGTTAGGTTATGCACCATCTTCCTCTTTGACACTGTTTTCATTTCTACAATTGAATAATCATTGCGAGATTGGCTTTATCATTTGGTTTAGTACGGAGGCCATAACTGACAAACATGACAATAGGGACCCATCTGGAGATAGAAGTTTCCAAATTATTCTGTGGTCCTTTGTCCAAGAGTAGCACATTTATGCTCTCATTAAGCTCAAGTTGCGTTTTAGTAGCTTCTCACTTTGTTGGCTTTTTGCATCTTTTTTATTTTTATTTTATAATTTAAGCTGCCCTTATTTTCCTTCAATGGTTAGAGTTTTTTTATTTTTTATTTTATTTGTGGTTACGTTATTGAACTTTATTGGTCATTTTACTTGTGTTTGGTTTACGACTTAATTTTAGTTCAGTCTAATTTATCGACATTGTAGGTTGCTGTCAACACAGTAATTCAAGATGAGAAACAATTCCTTGACCACATTATCAAGTCAACCAACATGAAGTGCCTCACTGCACCGTAAGTTATTTCTCTCTGTCTTTTGTACTGAGTTTGTTCAAAATAATTTTTTTGTGATAAGGTAGAGAAGCCGCACCTACTCACACGAACACAGCTCTCACAGCTGATAAAGGTTTTGCTACCAGTTACCATGTATTCAAAAGTGATGCTTGCTTTTGTTTGAGTCCCATGGGATTGCGATACTATATTCACATATTTATACTTCCCTGTCATAATGCAGTTTCACTTGCTAGGAGTCTTTTATGGAAAAAGAATGTATGGAAAATTGGTGGGAGAGTGACCTTTGGACACAATAGTATAGATTATCAAACTTCTTAAATGCTGGAGGTGGAAAATAACAATGGGTGATAACCTATGGGATGCTAAACTAAAGTGATCACCAGGATCGATAATATCCCAATCTTGCAGTCCACTACTGTGAGTGTCTAGGTTTACTGTCGATCCTTTGTTACCTTCTTGTCATGGCATTTTATTTTAGCTGTAAGCGTAGTGCACATGCTGGAAGCTAAAACCAGCATTTCGAAGGTCTAGACTAGTTAGAAATCTTTTGTTGAAAAAAGAAAAAAAACGCTGAGTCAGTCTAAACACACCTCCATTGGAGGCGGTTTCTGTTCATACATGACAATTGTAGGTAAATGAAATTTTATCAACAACTCGTGTGGAAGAAAACGTACAAAGATTAACCTTTATAATAAGATAGTAAAAAACCCCAACCTTGAAGTCCCCAAGTTAATATTCAAATTCCTTTTTTGATCCTTCGTACTTTCCTTTGTTTTACATACATTCTGCCATGAGCTCAACGCATGTGATGTGGACCTAAAAACTAGCAACTCAAACTTTATGTGAAGGAGGTGATCCTGAAGTTTTCCTCAGAATTTCCACTACTGAGTAGTGGAAGTTCGGTTTATGTTTTTTCCTTCTTTTTTTTTTTTTTGGGGTGAAAAAGTCTCTGGAAACGGGGGATTAACTTTTGTTTTAGTTGCATACTTTCTTTTATAAATGAGTCTTTGCCTCATTTTTCCATTGCCATTGACCAAACGAAGGGAAAATAAAAAAAATAAAAAAAGAAAAAGGGAGGGAGGGAGGGAGGGAGGGGTGAGGGGGATTATATGCTGAAGTCAATGGCTCATTCTGGACATTATGGTATTAGAAATTGATTTAGGAACTGTGTATTGTTATCAACGAGTCTACCTCATTTGTAACTTATATCTATCGGCTTTTGGTAGTTGTAGCAGCCTTATCATGTATTTTGCATTATTCAGTAACTGACCTATTAAAAAAGAGAAGGAAAAACATATTTTACATGTTTCATAGCTACGTACAGCAGTGGTTAAGAAACATATTTTCCTTTACGCTGGTTGCTGGCTGTGTTTCAGGTCGGCGCTGGACGGAGAGTGTGGCTTCTTGGCTGCCAACTTGTATGCAAAGAGTGCGTTTGGAGAGGATGCTTTGGTAAATGTTAGCATTGAGAAACAGGCAGATGGTAAGCTGAGTGGATATGTTAGGATAAGGAGCAAGACCCAGGGGATCGCTCTCAGCTTGGGGGACAAGATCACTCTCAAGCAGAAGGGGGGCAGCTGAGCTGGTAATCATTAGCATAGATGTCTTACTCTCTCTCCTCCTACTAGTACTTTTTCATACTGTGCTCTTTGCCAAAAAAAAATAAGGCGTCCTGTCAATGGTTATTCCTTTTACCCTAAAAGAAGAAGAGGAGAAAATAGAGAGTGGAGAGGGGGAAGGATCCCTTTTCCTTTGCCACAATAGAGGAAAAGGGCCCAACCTTTTTGAACTGCTTGCTTTTGTATCCTTCACATTTGAAGTTTGAATTTTCTGGGCCCAAAGATGAATTGTTATCCCGTATCTTGTAGCTTATTTTCCTTTTAAATGAGGTAAACCAAACAATGAAAAAGAGGAGTTGAAAATTTTTTGTTTGCTTCACTTCTCTTTCTCCCTTCAAAACTTGTTACATCAGCGTGTATTGAGAACTTGTGATGCAGTTTCTGTTTTTGTTTAATTTGTTTAATTTTTTTCTTCCTTTTTAATTTATTCCCTACGAGTCTATGATTGTGGTTTTGCACTTTGCAGGTTCTGGAATTTAAAGTGCAGATTTATATTGAGGCTCTTTCAACTTTCATCTTTGCTCTTGGGGCAGAGATTTCTTTTGGAGGTTATGTTTAGCAAATTTTTTATTCTTGGTCTTTAGGTTGTGTATTCGAAGGGCAAATGTTGTATCAAAATTAAGAGAGATTTTGGAAGTAAAAGATTGCATAAGAATAACTTGCTGCTGCATTTCGGCTTGTTGTGTGGAACAGGAATTTTTGCACAAGTTGTTTGGAACTTTAACTGTTTAACTCCTTACTTTTTGGGATGGACTTGAAAGGCTCTTGCTACCAGTTTCAAATTGTAAATTGATATCACTAACCATCTTTGGTTGGTGCACTAATTTTGTTGTTTGATACTTCAAATTTTTTCATCAAGGAAAATACTAATTCACAGTTATGGCTATACTGACAAACCTTTTCTCTCACATTAGAGATATTGTTGCCCTTGTGATGCTGCCCTCACCATCTCTTTGGTATTGGTAATATGGAATATATATTGTTCTATACTTATTTTTTCTCGTTATGCGATGTTAAGTTTACAACTATGATGGTTACAATTACAAGCCTCTTCTCATATTGATCTTGCCCCCTCCCCTTTGTTTTTGTTTATCAAGCAATAGCAATAGCAAGATTCATAGCAGCTTGTAGCACTCCGAACTGTCTCACTAAACGTTTTCTTGAGATTCAACAATCGTCATATCCCATCCCTTGGAGTAGACATTTTGAATCTTTGTTGCTGGTGCTGTATACGACCAAAATAAAAAGAAAAAGAAAAAACATTGGACATAAGAGACCAAAACGCAGCAACTATCTCACATGCCTTTATTCCACTCTCTATCTATGAGATCCTCAAGTGCATTAGCACCCAACGTATCAAGACAATCTGTAGGAGCACATATTTGGAACCCTACTCTGTGTGTGTGTGTGTGTGTGTGGTGTGGGGTAGCCTTTCTAGTTTTTATGACCCTTTTACACTTCCGTTGATTGTTAGGGTGAAGCGTTATTACTTCCTTTAAGGTGTGCTCTTCCTTTTTTTTCTTTTTTTCATACTACGTAAATGTCTAGGTTTTTTTTAATTTTAAAATTTTTTTTTTTGTTTTACGTCTAGCTTCGCTCCTTCCTTCGTCTTCGGATTGCCTGGCTCCTCATCTTTGGGATCTTCGGCTTCTTCCACTATTTCTAATCCAGTTTTGTTTGGTTTCGGCTCTTCCTATCAGCCTCCATGGCCCTTCTTCGCCACAACTGATGAGGGAGTCTTCTTTTTTCGTTGGATCCTCAAAGTTATAAATGTTAATTACAGTTTATCTCTTTGTGGTTTGAATAAAAATCACAAGTCTCTCATATGGTTTAAAAGTGACACATAATTTCTTTGTATTTTGGATTTAACTATAAAATAAATAGAACATGTTAGAATTAATGAAAATTCTGTCATAGGAGTATTTTTATCATCTCATCTATCCAAAATAGAACGTTAAAAAGATAATTTTGTCTTTTTATGTCAAAATAAAATGTTGTCATTTGCAGGCGTATTTTTGTCATTTTACCAGACTATAACGGTGCCATTCATTTTTTAGATAAGTTCAAACCATAAAATAGTTATGTGCTCACTTTTGAAACACAGGTAGTAATCTAATTTTAGATCAAACTATAAGAGGGTAAAGTGTAATTATTCTAAATAATAAACATGTAACGGTTTTTTAAAAGATGATTGGAAGAAATTGCTCATTACCAAAAGAACAAGGGAAAAACAATGGTTGTAAAAATGCGAGCAAGATTACTTGTTTGGCAGCAAGCACCATTTTTGGTGTTATTATATATAAATGGAAGGAACGAAATAGGGTAACATTGAAATTAATACGAGGAATTGCTACAACTATCACGATAAATATTGGACTTTCTTGGTCAATTTTTTTTGGCTGGAGCTAAAATGCTTAGTTTAACCCCATTTGCCAGTGCAGTATGTTTAGCTTGGAAGTGCTTGTTCAGCCCTTGAAGTGCTTTAGAGTACGTTTGGCAGCATCTTTGGTAATCATTTCTTTTAGAAGTAATTACACCCATTATAGTTTGAGCCAAAATTAAATAACTCTTATGTAGTTTAAAAGTAAACATATGACCCCCTGTAGTTTGAACTTATCTACAAAATACATAAAAATCATTAGATTTAACGAAAATTTTATCGTAAAGGAATATTAATCATTTTATATCTCCAATTAAAACATAAAAAAGTCAATTTGGTGAAATAACAAAAAACAAAACATTGAAAGACAATCCTTTATTTTGGCATAAAATGACCAAATTGTCTTTTTGATATTCTAATTTGAAAAATCAAATGAAAAAAATACCCGTATGACAAAATTTTCGTTAAATCTAATTGCTTTCATTCATTTTATAAATAGGTTCAAATTACAGAAGCGTCATGTATTTACTTTTTAACCACAAGAGTCATCTAATTTTAGCACAGACAATAAAAAGATAAAGTGTAATTATTTTATTTATATTTTTTAAAATACAGACACCAAACAATACCTCTCCACACACCAGTGGAGCTTTGTCCCCCATCACCCTCTTCGTTAGAGAATGGGGATAGGGTCCAAGATGGGTTTAAGTTCTTCCTGCAAGATGGGGAAAAATCTTCATCCAAGCTCCTAATAGGTCCGAAACACCACATTAGTACAATGAAGTGGTGTGCTGGGCTTGTTAAAAATAAACACATCATGTATTTTTTTCTCAACTCAACTATATGAGTGATATACTAATAAATATGAACATGCTAGAAAAAATATTATTTCTATTATCCTAAGATTTAGGTTAATTAACATATTGTTATTTTTATAACCTTAGAAATGAGGTCATGTGTATGTTTTTAATAGGTCGAGCACACCACGTCACATGTTAACGTATTGCTTCGAATCTACTAGATAATTTCTCCTCGAAAACCGAGAGACAAAACCTGTCCAATTTAGAATATTTGGGGCATACAATGCATTACAATTCAACAGGTTAGCACCTAACCTTTGTTGTCGATCAGAACTTATTTGCCATGGGCTAAATTGTATGCATGATACTAACCAATGGTTATCACCCATATATCTTCAATTCAACTAGCCCATGACTTAACGCGAGGCATGGGCGAAGACGCCATTTACCTTAGCCCTCTAGACGACGTAGTGAACTATCGGATGATACTTTTGAAACTGATGTAAAATTTGGGTGTTCTACATATTAGGAATATAAAGAATTAAGAAAGCAACAATCCAAACTACCTACCAACCAGTCTAAAGATTATGAAGACTAGCAATTGATTCTAGTCTTTTTGAATGTGGGATAAGTTTGACACCTTGCCTTCGATCCTAGTCTTTCCACTTCAATTGGTTTTGGTTGTCCTCCATGCACCCAATCTGTCTCTTCAGCATAGACTGCTAAACCGATTATGCCTGATACAAAATTAGAAGGTTATAATCAACCTCTTTCTGTTCCTCTTCTAAACTTTATCATATCATGGGGCTCCACACTCAAAAGCAATGACAGCCTCTTCATGACGCTTTAAGCATCATTGTCATGTCATGTTCCATTGCTATATAATTCTTTTAATTAAAACCCTGCAAAACATCTTACAAGCGAGTTCCTCAAAAAGCTCAGTTCCAAAATTTGATGATGTTCAACACTAAATGTAGGTTTTCAGGGCAAACTATACTGAGTTTTCATGACTGAAAGAAAGGTGAAAACATTAAGGGCTGTACAAAGGTACCAAGGAGTAAGCGTTTGAGGGTTTTATTAGGCAAGGAACACTTGAGGCTACTCCAGAAAGAGACGTGAAGAGTACCCGCGAATATTGGGTGCAAGGTTGAGTAGGCAATCGAGTACTGTAGAGCTCAGATAAATTTCCACAGGCAAGCAAGACCATTCGAGTTCTGTAGCCTTTACAAGTTCCTGATTTTAGGATAAAACCTAGAAATCTGAAGCTAGTTACCTCTAAATTGCAGAAGGAAAGACCAAAAAGATCTCACAAGTTTCAGCACAAGGCAACCCCTTTTTAAGAGCTCTGACTTCCACAGACAGACTGCTCAAAACAGACTACACAGGATGAAATGTTCCTATCACACTTGGAAGAGAACAATGAGCATATGAAACTGCTTCAAACCACTAAACTCATTAAGTTGTATTCTTATCGTTAAGGTTTTTTATTGTTTATTTCAGAAGCTCCCCTGTTCTTCATCTGATTTGTGTTAAGAAGCAACATACGCCTTGGAAAAACCATGTTTCCACCAATACTGTTTCTCCAATCTACGTCAAGCAATGTAGAAGAAAAGGTCGGTCATCATCAACAAGTGTGTTAAGGCCACGTTAAACCCCACCAGTGCTCCCTTTAGAGTCCCTAAAACCAATGCACTGTGCAGTAGAATAAAAAGGCAATGCCTTATGCATTGGTAGATAAGGTACAAGGCATGGATGGCTCAAACACTGCATGTTAACATATTATGGAGCAATAAATACTCCTTACGATGGAGGATATTAATTTACATAGCCATCATTTCTTGAGCTCCAAGCAACAATTCTTCATCATAAAGAAAAATAAACATAATCTATATAAATACATTAATAGCGCAGGGCTTCATTCAAGAACGGAAAAAAAATGATAATTCTCTGCATTGACACTAAAAGAATCCTCTCACTTACAGAGTTTCAGCTTTTTGAAAAATGACGATACCATGGATTTCGGGTAGGGTTTTGTTGCAAGACAAGTGGGAATGTTCTCAGGTTGTTCGATCCACAGCTTGTGAGCGATGCCACAAGCTGTGAGCTTTTCTGACATGTTAGTTATCTGGGTTTCTCCCTTTACTTCAAGAGTAACCTGCATGACCAGAAAGAAAAGTTCAGTTAGCAAGTTATTTCCTATCAGTTTCAACATATAACAGATGGACCAAGCTCAGCAAGTAGAACACAAAATACAGAGTTATCAAATTTAGACGAGTTAGATTCACCAAAAGAACTAACTTATTGGATAAGAAACCTTCAAAGACCCCAAATTTTTTTTTTTTTTTCCCAATAGATCTACTCTATTTAAAAGGCCTGGGATTCCAACCTCACAGGGGATCTTATGATCCATGAACGACGAATGAGCACCATAATATTGACACAGGTACTATATTTGATATTTAATAACTTTAGATAACATAAACATTTTGTGACGAGTTTACAATATTCTTTAGTATGTATGAATAACGAAACACATTCTTTAGCCGTTCAGTATGAGCGCTCATGTCAACATTATCTATTATATGGGCAGACCTTTATATGCAACCACCAATCCATGAATCCAGCCGCGCAGAGCAATAGATACGCAAGCGGTGAGAATGAATGCCACATTAGCAAATTTGCTTCTCAATTTATTCAACTACTGAGATGACAGAGTAGTTTGTTCTGTATCTAAAACCCACAAAATCATATCATGGTATGCCTCATCAACATATAAAGCGTCAACCAAGTGGACTATTTTCTTTCTAAAATTTCACCAACTAGTAGTGGCAACAATTCATAAATAGAAGCTCATATATTCTACAATTTCAACAACTAGTTGCCTGAAATTCTAGTAAAAATAAATTAGAAGATCTAGATCCAGCATAGAGTTCACATGTGACTCAGATGACAGAGTAATTTGATCTGGTTTTTGTACAAATAAAAAGTTCAGCCAAAAATTTGTGAGAAGACAAACTAGTGGATTCAAACTCAATAGGACTCTTTACACCAACACGCGGTTTCTTTACAGTGATTGAAGTTATATAAAAGAAGAAAGCTGCGACTTTCAGAGAAATTGGGAATCAATTGAACCCATAAATTTCCGAAGAAAATGAAATAAAAAAAAAAACAAAACAAAAGAACCAACAAAATTACAAGCAACAAACCAAAAACCCCAATAAAATGAGAATGGTGTGGCTAGCCAAACCTTGTGCATGGAATCGAGATTTATGGGGCTGCAGTAGTCGAGGGTGTGAGGGTCGTCCTTATGGGACCAAATGGCCGACACGGACGCATGGCAGCCCTGGGTTACCACGCTTCCCAGAGGCCACGTGTCGATTAAGTCCCGCCGGAGTACCACGTACTGTACCAGCACGTCGTCAGAGTCGGAAGGGAGGGAAGTGGCCTCAGTCCCGGAGGAACTCATACTAGCCCAAGTGTGGCAAGCGCTAACACTGACGAATGCTGCACGGGAAACCCAAAACCAAACCCTAACCCTAACCCTAACCCTAACCCTAACCCTAACGCTAGGCCAAGGCCTATAAATTGTCGACTGGAAGAAAATGGGTGCACCGATGCAACGTTGGGAGACTATAGTCGCCACTCCCATATTCTTTTTCTTTGTAGGTTCTCTCTCTCTCTATCGTGCCACTACATTATAGCGGGCGAGGAATACCACGTAACCCTCGTGTTATTTAGGGGAACAAGGCGTGCGCATGGACGGGGTTGACTCAGGTTTGTGCTTAGACTCAAAATTAAACCAGTCATCATTTCATAGGATCAAATCGCACCTATTCGAGTAGGTTCGATTTTATGTCTTGAGTTGTTTGGATTAAGATCTGCCAAGAGTCTAACATTCACCATTTGCGGATGAAGGACCATAACCAATTAGTAACTTATCTATTTAGGGTTGAATTAATTAAAAAATTAATCACCTATATATAAATTTATAACTGAGAAAGTATAATTAAAAAAAATTAATGTGTATACATGGTGCATCTTCATCAACTCATGCCACATAATATAAAGTCATTACATTCATAGGGCCTATTCTAAGACCTTACATCAATATATACACATCATAGTTCTTCAAAAGTCAATTGCAAGTTTGACATGGTCCAAAAAGTAAAATATGCAACTTCAACACATTGGTCTCAAGCATCCCTTAAAGCATATTCATCAAAACATATCTTTAAGCATAGACCTCATCCTTGATTTCCTGAAATCGTTGAGTAAAAAGAAAAGCCCAATGAAAAATAAAATAATTAAAGCATGAAAATATCATAAACTTGTTTTGAGAACATCATAAGCATATATAATATAAGAGACTGAAAATAGATCATATTATATACAATAATCTCTTATATATATTCCATTTATAAGATGTTTGTACAGTTTGTAATGACAAAAGCATCTAAATGTCAAATCATAATATAAGGTTTAATGTGCTCATGCTCTTGGCTAGACGGGAGACCCGTGTTAAGACCCATTCACTAGTGGCGCATAACATGACGACATAGAATCGTGGGGCACGTCTCCCCAATCATAATAGATCAAGCTTCAATTTATTTTAAGTCCCCTGAGGTAGGACTCTCGAGAATGACACATATTAGCTTCAAATGCATATTTCAAATAACAATCATATAGTTTAGTCCATAGGTTTGTATGACATGTTGGATACAAGACTTAGCATAAAAACATTATAATTATACTTGAAAGATGTCATACATAAAACCTTGTATTAAAAGCATATCAATAGTGCAAGTCACAACTAAGTGAGAAAAAGAGTTGGGCATAGTCAATTTTCACAAGAACTTTTTAAGAACACTCCAAAAAATTGGTTTATAAGACCATGAACTGGGTTTATCTAAATTGAGTTATATCTCGTGTTTTTATTCATCAATCCACAACATGGAGGTAGCAAAAAGAGGATTCTAACTAACTAATTGCAAGTATGTAAGCATAAGATGAGATTCCATACTTAAAACACAAATTCTCCTTTAATTTTTTCTAATTTTCTTTTTAGCCAAACACCAACTGCTGAAACCTCCACTAAGTCTCTCTCTCTCTCTTCTCTCTCTCTATCTTTATGGTGGAGTGTTCAAGACCATACCAACAGCAGTGTAAAGACTTATAACATGTATAGCTATAGTCTTAGTGGGACAAATGTCCTACTCCAAGAGTTTATGTGGGTCTCTGTTCATGAGGTGTCCTCCCCTCAAGCTACATGGGTGATAAATCATCTTACTACTAGTTAAAGATAATTAGATCTAATTAATCAAGATTAGCTTAATTAACCGATTCTATTAGCTAATAACAACACATGCAATTAATCACAATTAAGCATAATTAAGCACATATATAATACAAGAATTAAATGATAATATGAAAAGTAAGGTCTAGAGTATTACAAGATTAGCTTGGGTCAAGTCGAGTCAATGAAAATTAAGCAAAAACGGACACATTCAAGCATAGGCTCATTGGCCCAAGTCAAGAGAATTGAGCACGTTCTGGCAAGGGTAAACTAAGGCACAACTAGGGGTTGCAAATGGGCAAATTTGGATGGCTTTAGTCAGGCTTAAATGGATTTGAGTATAAATATGTTCAATTTAAATCCATCCATGGTTGAGATCTTGGATTCAACTCACCCTTCTCCTTCCCTTGGAATTTAGCCCTCCAATATACCACCAAAAAAAAAAAAAAAACCATCCAATTAACAAATGGGTTAACTATGAACGAGTCACTAACAGATTAATTTAAACCCATGAACTCAAATTTGATCCATTTATATTTTAACAAGTTAGATGGCTACAATGGACAGTGGGAACTAGTGGCGGGCATAGCCGTGGCAATAGTGATGAGGGTAGTTATTGGAGGTGGTGCTGGGTGGCTGTGAGAGGTGGTGGCAGTATTCAATCAATGTTAACTGGTTTAATCCTTAGCATTGAATGAAAGATTAGTGGATGGGGTGGGCGATGACAAAGGGAGTGGGGGTGGGGGTGGTGATAGCGAAGGCGAACGGTGGTGGTGAATGGTGAGCGGCGGTGGTGGCAACAACATCGGTGTTTGTGGTGGTGTGGTTGGACTCATGATATTATAGAAAAAATAAGGGAGCGTCAGAATCATGGGATTATGTATCCAACACAAGTTTGTCATAGACACATGAGCTCATGCATCCAATGGCCCCCCCCCCACCCACCCCCCCCCCCCCCCCCCCCCCCCCCCCCCCCCCCCCCCCCCCCCCCCCCCCCCCCCCCCCCCCCCCCCCACCCCCCCCCCCCCCACCCCCCCCCCCCCCCCCCCCCCCCACCCCCCCCCCACCCCCCCCCCCCCCCCCCCCCCCCCCCCCCCCCCCCCCCCCCCCCCCCCCCCCCCCCCCCCCCCCCCCCCCCAAATATAGTGACTCGATTGATTTGCATGCATGTTGCTGATTTGTCATAATTAAACTTTTTATCCTGTTGGGTTTTTATGCTATAGTTGTCCATGAAAGGGACGCACCATCTCATATGTCCAATTGACTGTTTTTTTTTATTATATATTTTTAAGCTAAATTTAGTCCTATGTTCATAAAGTTTTGACAACAATTTGATAGAACCAATTTTTTAAAACTATTTTACTTCGAATTTTTTTGTGCAAATGGTGTTCTTTTAAGCCTCAAATATGACCAGAAAATAAAGAAAATATCTCGAAAAGTATGTCATTTGATCAATACCTTAGACACATGAGTTCATGCATCTAGCCATTTTGGACATATTTTTAGTAGTCTAATAGAGGAGAAAATAATGGTACAAAGGAACCAATTGTACCGAGTTATATGCGTATGTTAAATCCTAATCATCTTTTTTGAGATGAAAATTTTTTAATTTTAAACTCAACACTTATGATGTTAGGATTTACAAGATGATGTGCCTCTAATTTATTGGGTCATTATACCATATTAGTATAATGATGTGGTACAACAGTTGCACTCAATATTTATTCCTGCTCGAGACTCTAGAAAAATAATTTTGGAGAACCAACTGGTCCATTTATTTTACCTAGATACGGTAGAACAAAATTAAATTTGTTAAATGTTACGTAAAAATGAATTGCATAAAAAATAGCTACATACAAAAGTGGAAGCACCTAGTGACTATACATAATATGACATATACATAGACGGGAGCTAGACATACCAAATAACTGTAGACATAGGCAAGTGCTAGATTTTGTGTATACCAATTGTACGATATACTAAAAAATTTTAAACCCACGCCGTACATGTTAGTGACGACAGAATTTTTCTTGACCTAGTTATAGGGTATACGTATAATATTAAAAATTCTGATCTAATTAGCAGAAACTAATCTACGTGATCAGTATCATACTTTCGAGATCTCTCTAGTTTGATCCCAAACAACAAAAGGTACGATCTTCAAAATTCTTTTGCTTTGATCTTGAACAGCAAAAGAAAGAATCAACTGCTTGAACGTAATCTTAGGGTTTCTACAGTATCTCTCGTACACACCTTACTTCAGAGAGTGAGCTTGCAGTTGTTAGGGTTTCTATCTCTCACAAGAACGTATATCTGAGATTACGAAATACTTAATCCTAGGTGCTCCTGGAGTGCGTAATTATAGAGGTTATAATAGGGACCATATGATTAGTATGACTAGGCCTTCCTACACAAATACGGATTCCTAATCCAACTAGGATTAATCCCGATTTATGTAAATTATAATTTATACCACTAAAAAATTATAATTGCACTCCCTATCATACTATGAATTATATTTCGAGCACTATATTATTAAATGTTTATATATCTTCCCACGTTAAGATTACAGATTGTCTATTAAATTAAATTACTGACAAGTAAATTTAATAGACTTACTTTAACTTATTGAAACCTTACACTTATTTGTTTGATATGTTAGATCCATAATCCACCTGCAGGGTTTGACATAATCAAAACTTATAAGCTTACACCTACACTTAACTTATGACCGGGACGTAATATTCATCATACACGTGATGTTTCAACTCACTGAGTTAATTGACTCATAAAGAATCTCACTTTTCTGTGAATCAAAATAATAAACATCACATGCACGTGTGCATGCACCCCTTTTTTACCCGCTTGGCAATCTCTAGCATGACCGGACCCAGTTTTCAAACATCACAACACATGTAAGCTCAAGATGGGTCTTTCAAACTCCAACCCAGTCAAATGGTCGCTTCTCGGGCCCACAAAGTCCAAATGAAGCCATAAACATCATTCAAGGCAGCTTTCCAGGATCGGGCGGTCTCGAGAACCAACGCCATCCAGGTAGTTTCCTGAGATTGGGCAATCTCTAGGACCAACACCTTATCAAATTCCAGACGGTTCACTTCTGGCACTTGCTAGCCTGTCAATGCAAAATGTCCGTCATTCAGTAGTTCTTTAAGACCAGGCATTCTCGGAGACCAACACCACCCTCACAGGTAGTTTTCTAAGACTAGGCGTTCTCGGAGACCAACACCACCCTCACAGGTAGTTTTCTAAGACTAGGCGTTCTCGGAGACTAACACCACCCTCACAGATAGCTTTCTAAGATCAGGCGTTCTCAGGAACCAACACCACCCTACAGGTAGCTCTCAGAGACTGGGCGGTCTTAGGGACCAACACCACACATGTAGTTTTTCGAGGCCGGGCAACCTCGGGAACCAACACCTAGGTCAACACCGGTGCCTGCTAGCACGACTCAATAAAAAATGACTAAACCTGCCCCTTGTGCCTCCAGGCACGTTTTGAAAAAGCTTAAAATCCCTCAAAATGGTAAGTCCACCCTTGCAAAATGTTATTAAACTGTTAGGCGTACTCCACACGCCATTCGGTCCAATTTCAGTTCGATTCCGGCTAATTTCGGTGAAAATGACTGTTTTACCCATGAACGCCCCAACATTGCACAAATCTCACCGAACGGTAAAGACTCTCCCGAAACCATCCCTAAACAACCCGACACACTTAACATAACACTTCGATCAATTCCTGACCATTTTCAACCAAAACTAGCTAAAATGATCATTTTGCCCCTAACAACCCGAGCGCACACCAAAGCAACACTAGTCCTAGGATATTGAACGACAGATCTTGTCATACACCCCCGTTTAACCTAAGAAGGACCTTACGACACCACAACACCATTGGCTTAACAAAAGTTCTCCGGAGCATCTCGTAGACGCTCCGCCAAAATTGCCTTTTCTCACGATGTCCGGGTTATAACGCACCCTCAAATGACTTGAGAAATGCGTAAACCAAGGAATTCTTGAAAGCTCATTCATAGGTCTTTCCATTGATGTAGCTCGATCAGATAGATTGCTTCCTTAAGCTCCTTATCGCGTGGCTTGAAAACTACCACTTTCGGTAATCCCTGGAGCGCCTCACAGACACTCTGTTAAGGTTGACTTTTTTTCCAATTCCCTAATTAAAAAGCCTCGTCAAACGATTTGAGAGATGTGTAAATTAGGGAATTCTCGAAAGTATTTTTAGAGTACTTTCCATTGGTATGGTCCGATCGGAAAGGTCACTTCCTGAAGGCCCTGATCATGCGACACAAAAATGGCTACTTTCAAACCCCTGCGGAGCGTATCACAGTCGCTTCACAGAGATACCATTTTGTGCACACTTCTCGAGATGATATCTCACACTTTCAAACACCATTGGTACTTTTCAAAAACACGAAGGTTCATGAGAAACCCTAGGAGAACACCATGGATGTAGCCGATTCCTCCAAAACCTTCCCAGTTGGCTAAATTATCAAGGCAAAGTTTAAATGAATACTCCCAGTGACGGAGCGTATGCTACATTCACCCAGATTTTGATCAAATCGACCAAAGTTTGATCAACCGTCAGGATTTAGCCAGTACAGTGGGTGCCACGTGGCATTCTGGCAATGGAATAATACTGGCGTATGTGCTACATGTGCAAGGGCAAATTTTGGCTAGGCGCATGTAGCACATGCCCTAGGTCTCTCCCAGGTTGCCTATAAATACAGGCCTCCCCCTTTGCATATTCCAGGACCGAAAATTAATGCGAAGCTCTGCTGAAACTGCTCCAGAATCTCGAATTTCTATATACATTTCACTCCTCTAACACTTGGGCTAGATTCCACCTCCCCCTAACCTATACACTTCACCTACATAGCCCTACACACCTTAGAACTTTACCTTCCAGCCACTTAAGCATACTTGAAGCCCTCATAGCTCACATCCAAGCATCCATAGAAGATTACAAGTGTATTGAAGGCAAAAGGTGATATTCCTTTTACATTTTTGTCTTCCCCCACTCCTCTCTTCTCCCTCATAGCCTACTTAGGCTATTCTCTATTTTAATCCCCATCTTCTACCATCTTTCTTGTATGCTTGAAGCAAGAGGGCTCTTAGTTCATGCCTAGAAGAAAGCTAGTGAAAGCCACCGTGTAGGGAGATCTCTCACTAGCCTACTTTAAAATGGTATGGCCTAGGAGCCCCTTGATTATGTGGTGTAACCTAAAGCCATGTATGTATTCATGAGCCCCTTGCATAATGCTATCCTGTTCATGTCTTGTGTGCTTGGCTTTATTTTTCTGTTTATAACCATGTTTGCAACATCTACACTATTCTCATTTTTGTGTCATTTTTCAAGTTCAATATTCCTCTCAAAATGATTCTAAGAGTTGGTCCCTTGAAGTTTAGGACGAGCCCCCAGGTAATCATGCCTTAGAAAATCCCCCACTATCCCCTAACTCACACTTTTGCATCATTGCATTTCAACTTGCATAAAATTCTTTT
The DNA here is from genome assembly GCA_033060915.1 of Euryodendron excelsum. Classification (NCBI taxonomy): domain Eukaryota; kingdom Viridiplantae; phylum Streptophyta; class Magnoliopsida; order Ericales; family Pentaphylacaceae; genus Euryodendron; species Euryodendron excelsum. The sequence continues at coordinate 27,634,890 of CM065397.1, forward strand.
TCAAACTCTCTAATTTCTAAGGTTTCTATTCTCTCACGCTTAGTTGTTGAAATGGCCCCATGGAACCATCTTTTGAGTGGTCTCCCTTTTATATTGGCTATAGGAGCCCTAAATTATTAGAATGGTTTCTTTCTCTTTTATTCTTGCATAAAAGTTATTTTCAAACTCTTTGATTTTAAGGTCTCTATTCTCTCAAAATTAGTGGTTGGAATGATCCCATGAAACCCTCTCTTGAGTGATCTCCCTTTACATTGGCTATAAGAACCCTAACTTGTTGGAATAGTGTCCTTTAAAAATGGTTTTCAAAATCTATTCTCAAAAATGTTTTCAAAGATTTATTCTCTCCATCTTTACATTAAAAATCGTCATCATTATGATGACTTTTGAAATCCCTACTCTTGTCAAGATAAAGGTTATAATGGCCCTAAGAAAACTTTCTTCGGAATGGTTTGCAAACACTAACCGTATAAATCATATCCTTGACTTAAGTCAAATTTTCATGGAAATGATCTTCAAAAGGGTTGTCTACCAAAGCCTTTTACATAACATGATTTGTTTTCCAAAACTCTTTTAAAAAATGCATAAAACCACCCCTCAAAACCATCTTTCAATCCAACCTTAGGTTAACTTGACCCTAGTTATCCTACCCTAGTTCAACTTGCCCCTAGTTGTCCAACCCTAGGTTAGTCAAACCCTAGTTAGTTAACCCTATGTCACCTTAACCCTAGGTTAATCAAACCCTAGTTGATTAACCCTAGGTCACTTTAACCCTAGGTGACCCATAACCCTAGGTCAACCCAACCTAGGTTAGTATACTTTAAGGTTCCAACTCATGGACCCCATTTAAATGATCTTTCTATTTAAAACTATTCTCATAACCCATTTTTCTAAAATCTCCTACTCTCTTGAGATTTCAAAAACCAACTCCATAACCTCTTCAAAAACTTCCACACTCTATCTTTAACTCATATTTAAAAATGATTTCAAGAACTCACAACTCTAAGACGTCCCTACCCCTTCTACGGCTAGAGATTTCAAAGGAAGGTGATATATCAAGAAAAACCTCCAAGGTTGTCCATATTAGAGTTCTAAAGTAGTAGGTGTTTTCAAAAACCCTTTTAAAAAATAAAAAAAACCTTTTCCAAAACCAATTTACTAAAACACTCCAAAATCATACCTCCAAGGTTTTCAAAACAAGACTTCAAAATATTTTCAAAACTCTCTTAAGTTATCTCAAAGCGTTTCCAAAACTCTCTTGAGTTGTTCCGAAAACATTTCAAAGTACTTCAAAATCCTATTTCAAGAGCACTTTTCAAAAACCTTCGAGTCCTATTCTAAAAATACTCCAACATCCGATTTCAAAATTCTCAAGTTCTCCTTTTTGAAAGATCGCAAAGTGTCTTCACATCTCTCCAAAAACCTCAATGTGTCTTCAAAATATTCCAAAGGCCCTAATGCGCCTATTTTCCATCGGGCACTTGCCCAAACTACGAATGACCTGATTCTCGCCAAATGAGATACGTAGGCAACCTAAAATGGTGCGGTTATAACTTCTATTTCAACTCCAATCCTCTTTTCAAAAAATTCTAATCAATTCAAAGTTTCTATTTCAAACTCTTTCAAAACCCCCATACTTTCAAACTTCTTCCGAAAACTCGCATCATGCATCATTCATCCCAAAACTGATGACTAAACCCTATTTTCAAAATTCTAAAGTGGATAGTAAGTGGATAATGGTAACCAGTTATTCTAGTGAGTGAACGAAGGGTGATTGGACATGTAGGTACCGAAAGGGCGGGGTAAGGTGATGATCTTAGGATATCTTCCCTACACGTAACCAACCCCCGTACCATAAATTTCTATTTTCGAAAGATCAAAATGGAGTTATTTTCAAAAAGGGCTTAAATTTTTTCAAAGGTTGCCAAACAACCTATTTTCTAAAAAACCCTCTCTTGAGGGAGTTTTCAAAATCTTTTTCAAAAACCTTAAGTTTAATCTTCGAATTAAAACTTAGTTTTAGGTGCCCTAACTCACCTTAATCAAGTTAGGTGGCGACTCCTATTTTTCTAAAAAAACCCTTAATCAAACCAATTTCAATTCAAATCTAGGTGCACTCATCATTCTGGGAGGATGAGTTCTAATAACAGAGTTTCGTACTTTATCTCTGAGCCAAAAGGACTTGTACCCAAAAAACGAGGCGCAACAGCTGGCGACTCCACTGGAGAGACTTAGAGGGTTAGGCCATTAACATATCCCTTCACCCTTCACTCACCTAGAATTTCCAGCTACTTTGTCCAATTTTATCCACTTTTCAAATCTTTCCAAGTTTCCAAAACAAATTTTATTCTCTAAAACTATTTTCAAATCAGTGTCATCGCTTGTATTCATTATTTACATTCTTGCTCTTACATTAACCATCCATTTTACCTTGCATTGAGTTTTTTGAAAAGTTACTAACTCTTTGCATTTTTCTTTTGTAGGTGGACCTTTGTTCACATTTTATTTCATGTCTTATTTATTGCTATGTATGTGAATGAATGAACAGGATATGATGTGTATTGTTTGATCCTTTCCTCCATTTTCAAAAATTCCACACACACTTGGTGTGCTTACTTGCATTTGCATTTTGCATATATTACATGATTACTACCCTTCTAGATAGAAAGGGGAACAGTATATTGACTATGGGCGGATGTTGTGTCAGTTTCTCAGCCTATGGTCTCTTGATAGTTCCCCCACTCAAACCACCAACCAAAGATGGAGTTCACCCTTTCGGGGATGGACACCGGAGGTTTGAAGGTTCGGGAACCAAGCTTTTTAAGAAGCATTAGTAAACCCCCAACCTCATGCTCATATAGCGCCCCATGCATAGCTGAACCTCTGCCAGATTTAGGACACGCACGTCAATTTCAAAATCAAGGAAGAAAGGGCGATTGCTTTACTTTCCTTTGTATTATATTCAAATCTTATTGTTATGCTGCTTAATCTTCGTCATTATGTTATGTATACATCTTTTCACATCATAACTATTCAGGCATCCGTATTCATTTCAAGACAAGAATTCCCAAAGTAACTTAAGTCATTGCATCTCCATGCATCTGATTAACCCCTAGAGAAAGGCCCAAAGACCTTCTCGCTCAAATCAAGCCAACCCTAAACTCTTAAGGGTGCCAAGAGACCCTAAGGATTCATGGCATGCATCAAAGTCATCTCATAAAGAGGGGCCCTAATCTCTCTTCACTCATGGAGATAGGGCTGCCAAGAAGACGAAAGGGCAATTCAAATCAAGATCTCCCACCAACTTCCATCCAAGAAGGCGAATTCGAAGACTCAAGAGTAGTTTAAGAGTCCAAGATGTAAACATAGAATAGGCAGAAGTCCCAAGGAAAATGTTTTCTCTCCCCATTTTGATGTATTTTTGAAAAATTCTATGTACAAGGAGAATTCATTTCAATAAAATTGTTATTTCCGTCCAATGAATGAATGTGTGAATGAATGAACAGGCTCACACAGGTACAGTATTGCACGCAGGGGCAACCCCTAACTCCAGACGTGAGCAAAAGCATCATGCTTAGTTCCCCTTAAGAGGCAGGTGCACCACTAGGTCATGTATTGCATAAAATCTTTCTAATCCAGAACCTAACATATAATCCTTTTGTTTTGTTTTCTTTATTTTCTATTTCTCCCCTCTCATCTCATCAAAACACTAGTAATAGTTTCTGGTGAGACTACTTGCATTTTAGGCCATCATTGCTCATAGAAAAGGAAGAAGAGGAACACAAGTGCCCCCTGTACTTCGAACACCAGTCCTTACTTGACAACGAGCAACACAAATGACGAGTGAAGGCAACACCCCTGATCAATGAAACAACTTGATGACACAGGAAGAAGTGAACGAGATGAAGGCAAAAAAGACTAAATGTTCAAGCTCGTACAACTGAAGGCCTTCAAAGGACCTACCGTGAATCCGTCAGCCTCGACATCTCACCCCAAAGAAATTGAAGCTATCCTGCCAAGGGTCGTCATGCAAACTAATAATGTGGGGAAGAACAAGGAACTCCCAAAGCGGTGCACATTGAGGACGGAGAAGAAGACAACCCCAAAACCATTTTGCTAACTGCCACATCAAAGAAGGAAAGCCTAGACCCTCTCGATCTCAAGATACATTGCTTAGAAGAGTACCTGTGCAGCCTACAAGGTCATGACACCTTCAGTGGGACATTTTACGATGAGCTATGCTTCTTCCCCGACCACCCAACGCCACCCAAATTCAAGATGCCTGATTTCCAAAAGTATGATGGAAGTGGGGATCCCATGGCTCACCTGAGGCTGTACGTTGGGGCATTTAGTGGCCATGGGAATGACCCCAAACTCTTGATGCAATTATTTCAACATAGTCTGACTGGGCCCGCGCTACAATGGTTTTCCCGTTTAGATTTGAGGAAGATAACAACTTGGAACGAATTGGTCACAGCTTTTCGATCCCAATACTGACATAACAATGACCTAACCATGGATAGGTGTGCTTTGATGATGACTGGAGGTGAGAAGGAAAGTTTCAAGAGTTACACCCTGAGATGGAGGGAAGCAGTTGCTCAAGTCAACCCCCAACTGTTAGAAAAAGAGTATGTGCAGCTATTTGTGAACACCTTCCAAGGCCTGTACTACGAGCGCCTGTGTCTGAGCATCAAAAAGAGTTTTTTTGAGTTGATAATGCAAGGAGAAATGATCGAGAATGGATTGAAAATGGCAGAATCATGGACCCTTATGCTAAGACAAGTGAGGGATTTGCAAATGCAGCCAAGAAAGTAGGAACCACTTGGGGTACTGGCAAGAAGAAAGGAGAGGTATCTGCCATCCTGCCTACAAAACATCCGCCGTACTATCCCCAATACTAGGCTCGACCACCATTGCCTGCTCCCATCGTCAACATCCCCATTGCTAATACCCAAGCACCTACACCTGGACCTGTCATAGCTCGACCATACCCCAACCCCAACAAAAACAACCGACGGAACCGAGAATTCACTTGTTTGGTATGCACTCAGACAAAGGCCTATCATGAGTTCCTCAAGGCCAAGCACATAAACCCTATTCCCCTGCGGCTATTACCGAGCCTGTTGCCGCCAACTTTCAACCCTGCCCTTACCTGCGAATACCATTCTTGGGGACAGGGGCATGACACAGAGTCCTGCTTCTCTTTGAAGCATAAAATCCAAGACCTTATTAATAACAAGGTCATTAATACCCAAGAAGCAAAACCGGTCCCCGCTCCCAATGTCACGGTGAACCCCTTACCAGACCATGTTATCAACATCATCACTGAAGGAGAGGCAGACCCGAATGGCATCATAGCTGCAAAGTACTTCGAGGGTGAGTCAGACACTGAGGAAGGAAGTGACTGGGAAGAGGAACTGCCGTCGTGCCCTATCTATCTCTACAATGCAAGTGGAGAGCAAGATCCTCTTGGCTAGCCTGTGAAGGAGCCCATTGAAAACATTCCTGTTGATACTGCACCTGTAGATGGCTGGGGACAAGAATTCCTACACCCCATATATGCCGAAGCTAAGGCCTGCCTAAAAGAGGAGATCTTCAATTATGATGATATGGGCTGGGGTTTTTATGAGCCAAGACTACCAAACCCACCGTTCGAGTTTAGTGAAGGTGACCTGGATATCTTGTTTGCTGAAATTGACAAAGAGGAAGTTGAAAAAGAGGAAATCAAGAAAAAGCCACCACAAGTCTTGGAAGAAGTCCTGGCTACAAAGCCCTAAAAAGTTGAGCAAAAGAAAACCATTCAACAAAAGGAAAGCCTTCAGGGACCCCAAGATGGGATGCATAACCTTAATGATCCAACTGGAGAAGAGGAAGGAAAAGGAGGAATCCCCGACTACACCATGACCACCCATATCTACCACCCCGCAGCCAATGCATCAATTTGTCCAGCACAACCGAGTGAAGAAGTCAGCGGATGCAGCATGGAGGAGGCAGGCGTGGTCTCGAAGCCCACCTAAAGAAGCGATTATCAAAGGGATGTTCTTTTCATCAAACTCTATCTTTAGTTCCCTGTTAATTTTGTTTTGACAACTCTACTTTTACCTTTTGTTAATCAAGAGCTTGTCATGTACACAAAACCTTTGAAATGAAAGAAAAAAGAATTTGAAGTTTTGCATTTATCATCTTCGGTACTTGCTCTTTCTTAAGAAATTTCCCTTCTTATTGTTATGCCTTGACTTGAAAAGGGGGATAGTATGTGCACTCTCATTTGTGGGGACCATTTCTGATCCAAAGAGAAGATAAAGAAAAGAAAGAGAGAGAGCGGATCACAGAAAAAGGGTGCCACTCGGAGGATGCCATGGCAAAGCAGTCAGCAGTTAAACCCACGAAGGGAAGAAAAGCCATCATTTCAAATTCCCTAAATAGCAAAGTAACTCCCTTGGACAGCCCACTCGAGCCGTAAGTAATTTTTATTCAAACACCATAACTAGGAACCACCCCCACATTGGGGCAAGCTCAAGTAACAGAACTATCAAACTAACGTCTGCTTATCTCAAAGAATGACTCCAAAACTCTAAGACTGAACTTCATAGATTAAGCAATCTTGTCTAAAGGGAAGAGGGACCCTTTATTCTTTTACCATACAGTTAAAAGAATCTCCTTTGAAAAGCCCCTTTTGAGCCAAGTCACATTCCTTCAGCAAACCCATTCCGGTGATCATCGCCCACAATAGATGAAAGTAAATTTGGAAAGAAAGGTGACGAGAATGGGACATGAGGGGAAAGAAAGCTTCCTCGTACATTAAAAGAAGGAGGAAACAATGCAATATACAAAAAAAAAAAAAAAAATGATAATAGGATGCCTTGAGAAATCAATAAACTGTGCAAATAGCAATGCTGGGGCAAAAAAAAAAAAAAAAATCAAAAGAAACGATGAACCATATATGAGTAAAAGTTTGTACAAAAAAAAAAAAAAAAAGAAGGAAAGAGACCCTAAGAGGAAAAGACCTGAAAAAGTGATCATCGGTGAACCCCAAGAAAAGTGTAACACTTTGGGCCTTTAATACCCTTCCTTTCGAAAACCCCATAACCTAGCCACACTACAACCCATAGAAAAGTCCCCTCAGATAAAAGAAGATTGCTTAGTCTAAACAAGTTCAAAAGAAAATGGCGGCATTCAAAAAGAAAAGGTGAACAAAACAACAAAAGCTTACTCAAGGCGGTTTTGGTTCATTATCACCCCTGTTAAGGTGTAGAGAAATTGTTTGAGCCTACATACCCTTCATTTCTCACCCTTAACTTAGCCTACATTACGGTCCAAAGTAAAGCCTTCAGGGATTGAGGATGAAAACTGCCTGTTCCTTTGTTAAAGGCTACTTTGGTTGTCACTTAAAGAGCCCACTAATTCACATGTAAGATCCTAGAGAGGAAGTCGAACGAGTGATAGAGAAAGGAGAGTCGGGTAAAAAAATGGAAATCCTAGGAATGAGGCAACTACTGTCTCATCCTGACAAGAAAAAGGTATAACAAAAAAGGGAGTCTTCAAGGAATAAGAAAAAGCCGAAATGATCAGATCTCGGGAGACACTCGGTTACACCTAGAAAAATTGGAACCTACCTCTAGGCCTGTTTTCATAAGAGTTGTATACACCTGTGTGCTTTGCCTGAACGTGTGCAACAATACACCCATCACTACTAGAAAACAGGCTATTTGCGATGGATTTTTTTGCGACGGCTGAAATGCCATCACAAATACTTATTATTCACGACGACAACAGTCTCGATGCAAAAAATAGCTTTTTGCGAATGCTCAATTGCGACGGCAAAAATGCTGTCGCAAAAAGTGTAACAAAACAACGTCATTTTATAGCGTAAACTCATCGGCCTTTTACTTACGAGTTATTTGCGACAGGATAATATGCCGTCATAAAAGATTTTAATGAAACGACATAGTTTTAGGTTCCAAAATTAGTTTCTCCCCCCTTTATTCTGTTTTCCTTCTTTTTTCTCTAAACGACTAAGCCCTAGGATAAGTACTGCCTCACAGCCCTCCCTCTCCCTCTCCTTCTCCCTCTCTGCATTCATTAGACGAAGATGAGCAACAGGGTTACCGGTACCGTCGTATTTCTGGAAGTCAGGCATTTTAAACTTAGCAGGCCTCGGGTGGTCAGGGAAGAAACATAGCTCATCATAAGAGGTGAATCCGTAAGCATCATGGCCGTGGAGACTTCGCAACGAATCCTCCAACCCTTAGATTTTCAGACTGAGAGGGTCTAGAGGGGCCTTCTTTGTAACAGGTGAAAGCAATATGGTCTCCTCTTCTTCAGTATTGACCCTATTGGCATCTTCTTTGGTTTTCCCAGCATTGTCAGACTGAAGCAAGATCCTCGGATTAGCGGGTTCAAGATCTTTAGATGAAGTCGTTGATGATGACGGGACTGCAGTAGCATCTTTCATGGCCAGAGTTTGAATGAGTTTGAGCATCTCATCCATCTTAGCCCTCATTTCATTAACTTCCTCTCGAGAGACTTGAGAGGATTCTTCAGGGTTAGTAGCCATCAGTGATGCTTTGTGCCGAGTGATAATAGGATCCCTAGGTGGATGTTGCACTTTCTTGGGAGCAATGTTGACTCAGTGCAAGGTGACTTCTGTAAATAGAAAGAAAAAAGGAAAAGACAAAAACACAAGTCACAAGTTAGTTTTTGGTTTTTAGAGAACTTTATGCAATGCATGTCCTAGGGTTGCCCCTACTTGAGAGGGAGACTAAACATGATGTATTGGCTCACTTTTGGAGATAGGGGGTTTGCCCCTGTATGCAAACACTTTACCGTCAGGTGGGAACCTTTAGCCATTCATGCATTCATTCATAAAAATAAAGAGGTACATTAAATTTTGTGTTCGAGATACAAAAGAATTGAAATACATTTTAATAGGGGGAGGGGCAACATTTTCCTTTGGACTTCCACCTATCTACTTTTACAAAAAGGAAAACCTAAACTACTCTTGAGTCTTCGGATTGGCCTTCCTTGGATTTGATGTCACAGAGGTCGCTAAGAGACCTTGTTGATTGATTGCCCCTTGTCCTCTTGGCAACCCTATCTCCGTGAGCATAGAGGGATTAGCGCCCCTCTTATGGAATGAATCGAAATGCATGCAATGAGTCCTTAGGGTTACGCGGGAACCCTTAGGGTTTGGGTAGGTTTAATGCAAGGGAAAGTGATGTTGGTGTCACTCTCAATGGGTTGATCATATGCATGAGAATGCAGTGACTTGAGTTACTTGGAACTCTTGTCTTGACATGGAATATTGAATGCATGAACATGAATATGCAAAAAGTATAAGGAGAGAAGGTACAATTGAAGTAAACAAGCATGTATGAACAGTTAGATAGGCATTATAACAATATAAATACAAGCATTATAACAGCAGGTATAAATGAAAGTAAAAGCAGTCGCCCTTTCCTCTGTGATTTTGAAAACGGTGCTTATGTCCTAAATCCGGCAGAGGTTCGGCTATGCATGGTGTCTATATGAGTATGAGGTTGAGGGTTGACTAATGCGTCTTAAAAAGGCTCGGTCCCCGGATCTTCAAACCTAGGCCCACTCCCCGAGGTGGTGCCATGATCGGTTGGTGATTCGAGCGGGGGAACCATCAAGAGGCCGTAGGCGAAGAAACTGACACAGCATCTTGCCCACAATCAATATACCGTTCCCCCTTTCTAACTAGAAAGGACATATCAGGGTATGCAAATATGCAGAATGCAAGTGCACATGCAGTGTGTGTGTGATTTTTAAAAGTGGAGGAAAGAGCCCAACAACTCCCATTCATCCTGTACATCACATTCATGCAAAGCAGTTAATAAAATTTAAACATAAAGCGCACCTACAAAACAAAGATGCAAGTGTCAGTATGTGAATGACAAACAGAATACAAGATAATATGAATGAATGCATGTTTTTTGAAAACAATTTTGAAAATTTAAAGTGAATAGGATTGAACCAAGTTGATTGAAGACTCTACATGGGTAAAGGGTAAAGAGACATGACTAACGGCCAAACCCTCTAAGTGTCCCCAGCGGAGTCGCCAGCTGTCGCGCTCAGATTTTTCGCACTCGAGGAATACTCACCCAAGCGAGAAAAATGCTGTACTCTCTCGTTAGAACTCACCCTCCTAAAAGAATGAGTGCGACTAGGTTTGAATTGAAAATTGGTTTGAATAAAGGGCTTTTGAAAAAGATTCGGAGTCGCCACCTAACTTGATTAAGGTAAGTTAGGTCACCTAAAAATTAGGCATAATCCGAAAACTACACTTAGGGTTTTGAAAAACAATTTTTGAAAACATCTCCTCGAGAGAGGGTTTTTACGAAAACGGGTTGTTTGGGAACCTTTTGAAAACATTTAGCCTTTTTTGAAAAATAACTCCGTTTGGTCTTTCGAAAACAGTGATCTAGGTTCGGAGGTTGGTTACGTGTAGGGAAGACGCATTAAGCTATCACCCTACCCCGCCCTTTCGGTACCTATATGTCAATCTACCCTAGATTCACCTATGAGAGTCTTTAATTAACAAATGTTCAACCCTATCCACTTTGAAAAACAATGTTTGAAAACTAACATGATGCATGATATGCAAGTGCAAAATAAGAGAATTGAAAAATAGATTTGGAAAGAGATTGATTTGATTTGAAAATAAATTTAAAGAGATGGAATTGAAATTGGAAAGTTTAAAAATTTGGAAATAGAAATTTGAAAATAGAAAATTTGAAATTGAAAAATTGGAATTTGAGATTTGAAAAGATTTTTGAAACCGCACCCATGAGGGTGGAATTGAAAGTTTGAAAAGTATTGTGACCGCACCTATGGAGGTTGCCTACGTATCCCTTTGGGGGAATCAGGTCAGTCGTAGTTCGGGCAAGAGTCCGATTGAAAATAGAAGAGTTGATTGAAAAAGGAGATTGAATTTGATTTGAAATTAGAAGAGGAGATTGGAAATTGAAATTGAGAAGATTGGATTTTGATTTGAAAAGATAGATTTGGACTTGTTTTAGAAAGATGAAGGTTTAGGAAACCTAGACTTAGGAAAGAGAAGAGACTTAGGAAAGATTTGACTTGACTTGGAAGGTTTAGGAGATTAGGAAAGATTGAATTTAGGAAATGTTTGAATTAGGAAAGGTTCGATTTAGGAAAGTTTTGAAATTAGGAAAGTTTCAACTTAGGAAAGCTTTGAATTTGGAATGTTTCAACTTTAGGAAAGTTTTGAATTAAGAAAGTTTTGAATTCAGGAAAGTTTTGAAATTAGAAAGTTTTCGAAAAAGGAAAGGTTTTCAGATTAGGAAAGTTTTGAAATTAGGAAAGTTTTGAAAATCGGAAAGTTTTGTTTCATGAAAGGTTTAGAAATAAGAAAGTGTTGAATTTAGAAATGTTTTAAATTAAGAAAGTTTCAACTTAAGAAAGTCTTGAACCAAGAAAGTTTTGAATTTAGAAAGATTTGAGATTTAGAAAGTTTAAGATTTAGAAAGTTTTAGGGTTTTAGAAAATCTTGAAATTAGGAAAGGTTTGAGTTTAGGAAAAGTTTGAAAACTTGAATTTGGAGAGTTAAGATTTGGAAAGGGGGGTTAAATTAGGAAAGGGTTGAATTAGGAAAGATTTGAAAGTTGAGTTTTAAAGTTTAGAAAAGATTTTTATGTTCAAGTTTTGGAAACTTAAGATTTAGGAAAGTGAAAGTTTAGGAAGGATTTGAATTAGGAAAGGTTTGGGATTAGGAGGGGATTGGATTTAGTTTCTAAAAGAAAAGATTTGATTTTGTTTCCAAAAACGGAGGATTGGATTTGGTTTCCTAAAGGGAAGATAGGATTTGACAAGGATTTGGAAATGGGAATTCTAGAAACCCTAGGTTTGGAAAATTATAGTTTTGACGTAGAAAAGAGGTTTTGGAAACCTAAGTTTGGGGCAAAGTTTGAAAATCATGTTTTTGGAAAGAAAATTAGGGTTTCCTAATGGTTAGCTCTAGGGCTTGACTTGGACTCTAAGGAAAGTGATTTTTGGAAAATACGCTTTTGGAAACGAGTTTTTGGAAAGAAATCCTAGGGAGGAGTTTTTGGAAAGTGAATTTGGAAAGAGAGTTTTTGGAAAAAGATTTTAAAGAGAAGGAGTTTTGGAAAGTGTGTTTTTGGAAACGTAGACTTTGGAAGGAAGATCCTAGAGGAGAGTTTCTAGAAGGAAAATTTCGAAAAAGAGTTTTTTTTAGAAAGATTTTTGGAAGGAGATTGTTGGAGAGAGTTTTTTAGGAAAGTAAATTTAGGAACTGTTTTTAGAAAGCGAATTTTGGGGAGAAAGAGTTTTTGGAGAGGAGTAGAAAAAGCAAGTTTTGAAAAATAGATTTTGGAAGGGAGTTTTTGAAAACAATTTTGAAAAAGGAGAGTTTTAGGAAAGTATGTTGAAAAAGAGATTTTTAGGAAGAGATTTTTGAAAAGAGAGAGTTTAGAAGGTGTAAAAAAAAACATCTCACTTTCCTAAAACAATTCTAGCCATAAGAGGACTAGAACCACTTTAAGAAAGTGGTTTTGAAAACAAGGTTTGAAAATATAGACCAAAAGGCCACTTTTAATATAACACTTTCCTAAAGCAACCCTAGCCATGGAAAGGCTAGAATCACCCTAGAATTGTGGTTTTGAAAACAAGTTTTTGAAAAAGAGATTTGGATGCAATTTTGAAAACAAGTTTAAAAACATTTTGAAAAATAACATTGAAAACGGTTTTTGGAAGATGCAAGACTATGATATGTACAATGCAATTTGGGGGTCGTGAACATACAAGGCTAAGGCTTCACCACATAATCAAGGGGCCCGGACCCACGTGGTCTTTGGTTAGACTAGAAGAAAGTCCCCGACACGATGACCCTCCAATAGTCTAATCCTACACATAGACTGGGAGTCCCCTTGTTTCAAGCATGCAAAGAAAGGGGGGGAAAGAGATGGGGGATTAAAATAGAGAAAACCCAAGTGGGTTGGAGAGAGAAGAGAGAGGGGGAAATGCGAAAATTTAAAGAGAAAACCTACCTTGTATCTTCTTTAATTTGCGCGCCTTGCTTGTCTTCGGTCTTCGGTCTTCTTCTTCAACCTTCAAGGATTGTCTTCAAGCTTTAGATGGCAGCTCTTCAAGTCTTCAAAGAATGGTTGAAGGCTAGTGTATGAGTGTATGGAGGAGTATATGAGTGTATAGGAGGCTAGGGTTTGGAAAACCTAAGGAAACTAGGGTTTTTGGAGGTGCTCGAGCTCTGTATATCGAATTGTGTGATTTCTAGGTTAAGTTTGCAGACCCTTTTTACGTTGAACGAGGCTCTGTATTTATAGAGGGAAGACAAACCTGGCGCCTGTTGCAGTGGCGCCAGGCCAAATTATACACTGGCGCCACTAGGAGTGGCGCCAGGCCATTTTTTGGCTTGGCGCCACTACTAGTGGCGCCAGCCATTTAGGAAACAATTAAGGTCGGCAAGCAACGTATCTTTGACTAGATTTGGGCGCTTGTACTAGTGACTACCATGTAAACTTTAGCCTGGCTTCACTAGGAGTGACTCCGGAAAGTCCGGGAATGATTTGAAGGAGCCGGGAGTGACCCGGAAGGCCGGAAAGGAGCAGGAACACTTAAAATAGTGTCCTGGAGGTATTTGACTTGAAAAATGAAGATAAGGTGGGTCGGAAAGGTTGACCGGGCCTTTAGGGGCAAAACGGTCAATCGGACCGGAAAACTGCCGGGGCGAACTCGGATTGTCCCGAGAAAAGACTTGGGATCTGGAAACATTATTTAGAATGTTCCCAGAGGTTGCCAATTTGATTCCTAGGGCCGGCGTGGTCGGAAATGGAGACCGGCCCACCAGGGGCAAAATGGTCATTTTGTACCGGGTTTGCCGGAACTGACTCGGAATGATTCGGAAAGGTAAAGGAAGGTTGAGAATACTATAAAAAGTGTTCTCGGGACATTACCGCTTTGATACCCAGAGCCGATGTGGTTGAAGAAGGAGACCGGCCCTCTAGGGGCAAAACGGTCATTTTTACCGGGTTGGCCGGAACTGACTCGGAATGATCCAGAAAGGTAAAGGAAGGTTGAGAATACTATAAAAAGTATTCTCGGGTCATTACCAGTTTGATACTCAAAGCCGGTGTGGTTCCCGGGGCATTCGGATGCCTAGGGGCAAAATGGTCATCTTGACCGAAAAGTCTCGAAAAGGGTCCTAAGGGTAGTCTGGTCATTTTTCACCGAAGTGAGCTAACAGACACTGGTGTTGGCCTAGGTTTTGAGTGTTTCCGCCACTCTCACGGTGTGAGTATTTCCGCTACTCTAACGGTTTTGCAAGTATTTCTGCTACTCTAACGGTTCTGTGAGTATTTCCGCTACTCTAACGGTTGAGTATTTCCGCTACTCTCACAGTTCTGTGAGTATTTTCGCTATTCTAACGGTTTCTGAGTATTTCCGCTACTCTAACGGCTCTGCGAGTATTTCCGCTACTCTAACGGTTCTGTGAGTATTTTCGCTACTCTAACGGTTGAGTATTTCCGCTACTCTAACGGTTCTGTGAGTACTTCCGCTACTCTAACGGTTTTATGAGTAGTTTTGCTACTCGGACCGTCTCGAGGAATAAACTGTCTCGAGAGAGGGATTGGAAAGGGGTCTTATCGTCTCCGAAGAGACGTGCCTGGATTGGAACCGTCTCGAGGAATAAACTGTCTCAAGAGAGGGATTGGAAAGGGGTCTTACCGTCTCCGAAGAGACGTGCCTGGATTGGAACCGTCTCGAGGAATAAACTGTCTCGAGAGAGGGATTGGAAAGGGGTCTTACCGTCTCCGAAGAGACGTGCCTGGGTTTTGAGTGTTTCCGCCACTCTAACGGCTTTGTGAGTCTTTCCGCCACTCTAACGGTTTTGTGAGTGTTTCCGCCACTCTGACGGTTTTGTGAGTGTTTCCGCCACTCTAACGGTTTTGTGAGTAGTTTTCACCACTCTGACGGTTTTGTGAGTGTTTCCGCCACTTTAACGGTTTTGTGAGTAGTTTTGCTACTCGGACCGTCTCGAGGAATAAACTGTCTCGAGAGAGGGATTGGACTTGGAATAAGAAAGGAGAATGCCCCTAAGGGCATTTTGGTCATTTTGCCTTTATTTGGGCTTGACAGGCCCGCGAAGCGATGGAAAGACGGAATTTGGACTAGAGGATTGGTTTCGATTGGAATATGTCCATAATGACTTGAAAATTAGTCTGGACGGAGTGTAGACTGCCGAGCGGTCAAAAATGGGGTGCTTACAGTTCTCTTATATTTTAATCCCCATCTTTTACCTCCTCTTCTTGCATGCTTAAAACAAGGGACTTCTTAGTTTATGCCTAGGAAGGTCTTAGAGAAAATCACCATGCCGGGAATTTTCTTTAAGTTCCCCCTAAGATGGTATGGGTTCAGCCCCCTTGATTATGCGGTAAAGTCTAACCTTGTATGCTTACGACTCTATTGCATTGTGATCAACATGTTCATGCATTGCATTCAATATTACATTCAAAGTTATTTTCAAACTTGCATCAAACTTTTCTTTTAAAACTTGTATTCAAAACCTCATTCTTTCAAACTTGTTTTTAAAATCACAATTATAAGATGATTCTAGCTATTCCATAGTTAGGGTTATTTTAGAAAAGTGTTATATTCAATATGATCATCAAAGTCCAAAGTTTGGGTTCAAACCCTAAATTGCTTTTTAATAAATCAAAATTCTATAGTGCTTCTAACCACTCCATGTTTAGGGTTACTTTAGGAAAGTGTTATATTCAATGTGATTATTAAGGTTCAAATCTTGTTTTCAAAATCATAGCCCTAGAATGGTTGTAATCCTTTCATGGTTAGAATCATTTTAGGAATGTGAGATATTCAAGAGACTTGCAAAAGTCTATATTCAAACCATTTCAAATAGTTTTTGCAAGTCCAATTCCTAAAAAGCTCTTTTTAAAGATCTACTTTCTAAAAATTCTTTTTCTTGGAGTCCAAGTCAAGTCCTAGAATCCATGATTAGGAAACCCTAATTTCTTTTTTAAAATCATGACTTTCTACTTGTGTCACGCCCCGTAGCCCGGCCTATACGGATTTAAGCTGCGTGACCGACCAGTAGCTTGGCTACCCAAGGCCGCATTACATAACTAGGTTGAACACCCGCGTATTTATCTTTAAAGGATACATAATTGCAGAATTAAAACTTCTATAAATGTAAAGAAAAATATGTGTCATACATAGCAGAGCGGTGTCTAATCTCCAAAACATAAACATTACATAAGATAGGCCTGTCAAAGGCCACCACAATTGTAACATTATAATATTACAAAATATCAAGATCCAATCCCTATATCAGTACATAACATAAGGCCCGTGAGCCGCAGTCCAAATATCCATGTAACAGGCCTCCCTCAAGACCTCCCAGTTTGGTCACCTGAAAACATTTTTAGAAAACATAAGCTAATGTTAGTGAATAATAATAATGCATGAGCATAAAATTACCATGGACTAACAGTTATAGCTACATATGAGTCAATAGGTAACCATTTGTGCATATGGAGCATGAGCGTTGTATTAAAACTTCATATAGTTTGGAAACCATAATATCATAAAGGAGAGATGCAACGTACATAACTCATCATAAGCATTTAACATATCTTGATTATTGTTCTAAAACATAAGTGTGTTATGACCCGACTAATATTTCTATTCAATGTATATGACAATAACCGAACATTTATGCATATATATCATGTACCTAGAAACGTATAAGTGTAAGCTTGAAAACGCATGGGTTAGGCCACCATGTTAACATATTTAGTTCTAAAACACAATGTCGAGAAGGTGAAAGACTTGTTATAGCGGGACCTTGTAGACTATGACAGAGCATAAAAGTATATCTTAGCTCGTTCGATACCATTAGACACATCAATTGTCATCGTTCTTGGAAATGTATTAATCATTGATTTGGAAACACAGTTAGCATAAGAAGTGTAAGCATCGTATTGAAACATTATATTGTGAGCTTTCATAACGACAAGTAATGACATTTCGAACATAGTATCATAGGAGTGAGACATAAAACATAACATGATTTCGTAAGGCATAACGCAGCGGTTGTTAGCATACCATGGCACGATACTGTAAGGCATATCGTAGTATCATGAAAAGGAAAGATACACCGTGACAGTAATACTTGTGGAAATATATGTAACTTGTCATGATGCATTTGAACAAATCATATTTTTCATTCTAGAGCATAAGTGTGTTATGTCCTTATATCTATGCTAGGCTTCACATTAGTAACCTTAAGGGTCATATGTATAGGCTCTTTAGGCTAACATCCTAACCATATACAATAATGTCCGCTTCAGCGCTTCATGTCAATCACATGCCTACCTCACGGTTCAAACGCATTGCGACGATAACACTTCGTTCTGCCTAGTCTCTCGGGAGCGCTTGAGCTATTAGAGTACGCAACACAATACTGTTCGTTCTGGCTCTAACTTGCCTACCCCATTTTGGGCCCTTGGTTTCAGCCGCATGACATGCATAGGACTCTTTAGGCCAACATTAGATTGTTCGCTTTGGCTCGCACGTGCCTACCCCCTTTTGGGTGCTTGGTTTCAGCCACACAGCACACATCAGGCTTTTTAGGCCAATATTAGATTGTCTGCTTTGGCTCGCACCTGCCTACCCCCTCTTGGGCCCTTGGTCTCAGTCGCACAGCACATATCGGGCTCTTTAAGCGAACATTAGATTGTTCGCTTTGGCTCGCACCTGCCTGCCTCCTTTTAGGCACTTGGTCTCAGCCGCACAGCACACATCGGTCTTTTTAGGCTCTTTAGGCCAACATAGTAACCATAAAGGTTACGCATAGGCTCTTTAGGCTAACATAGCAACCATAAAGGTCACGCATAGGCTCTTTAGGCCAACATAGTAACCATAAAGGTCACGCATAGGTTCTTTAGGCTAACATGGTAACCATAAAGGTGACACATAGGTTCTTTAGGCCAACCATGAGAGCTAGGCTCAGTCATTAAGAGTAACGCTCAGTCATTAGCACGTAGAATGCTTTAGGCCAATCATAAGAGCTAGGTTTAGTTATAGTAATCCTAAAGGCCACACATAGGATTTTTTAAGTCAATCATAAGAGTCAAGCTCAGTTATGGTAACCATAAGGTCACATCTAGACTTTTAGGCCAAGGGACATCTCCCAACATGGTGATAGATTATTTCGTATCCCCTACCATAGGACCATCGTTGCTAGTGTAGGGTCTTGCCACAAAAGACCTTATATATCAATATTTTATTTCACGTCCCCCATCATAGGACTATCGGGCTAGATTAAAGTCTCGCCATGAAAAGACCTTGAGTTAGAGTCGTACGTTAGGAATCTTATATCTACTTTATGTGAACGTTCTAGTCCGTAGATTCTAATTTATATCATAGATAAGTTTTGTATGTAATCCAAAGCATGACATTTATATTTGAACGTAATCATTGATGCATTAAAACATATGGAAAACATTCATGATACAGAAGCAAGCTTAAAACATTGAGAAAATAATAGAGTTTTACTCATGGCATATCATTACTCACCTCTATCCAACTAAACGGGTGTTAAGCAAAGTGCTCCTACACAAAATTCACATAGAAACATGAAACATCAATACACGATGCTAAGGCAAAGCAATAACGCATAAATTGAGACTAAGCACATAAGTCCTTTGACCCCGACTCAACAACACCTCACTCTTACCATGGAAGAGCGAGACTAACTCTAGGGCAAGGCCCCCAACGTAAAACGAGAACATAAGGTTGAGGGTGAAGTATGAAACCCAGAATATCAATCCTCTCATCGCGTCCCAACCACCTCGAACAAAGGATTCTCACACAAGGCTAGTTCCATATGAAAATAGGCTTAAAGGTCTTCAATTTGGTAGTTCATGGCTTAAAAACACATTTCGGGTGAAGAAGTTTGGTCTCACGAAGAATGGAGTAACACTTTAGAAAAATAAGGTTTTTAGCATAGTTTTGGGTCAAATTTAAACTTCCATGTCTCTCAATCTCTAAGACATTTGAGAGAAAACTTTATATGGATACAAAGTTCTATGTGTCTACTTTCTAGAACTTCAAACATTGCATCAATCCGAGTTTTTGAGAGAAAGTTATGCCCGTTTTACTAACCAGTGCCCAACCTGACAGATCGTTCGAACGCCCAACCAAAGAGTTCAAACGCCTAGGCAAAATGAACTGGGAGTTTGAACACCCAAATGGCAGTTCAAACTCCAAGAAGAAAAATGAAAAAATCTCTTCTCTGACCGTTTGAACTCTCCCCAGGGGAGTTCGAACACCCAGGCTTATTCCTTATCATTCGAACTCCATATCGGGAGTTCAAATGCCCTGTTTTGGGTAGCAATCGAAGTTCGACCCAAAGCTTCAAAACTCAACCAAGACTCCTCCAAACACAACCAAACCTTCCCAATACTCTTAGGACTCAAAGATTAGTCCACAAGGATGATAATAACTCAAAATGGGGGAGAAAGAACCATCAAAACAAAGGGATCTAAAGAAAGAATTCAAAATCCTAACATTTCACATATTTGGGGATTTTTGACCCACCACTCCTAATCTTCAACAAATGAGCTTTAAGCTCTCTAAATCTAGTTATTGGGACCCAATGGGTCGTCCAATTTCAACAACAACACCTCTAGATACATATATGCAAAAACCCAACACAAACCACCAAAATAGATAGATATATATATATATAACTTGTATAGAGAGAGAATGGAACCTTACCTTTCTCAAGCTTGTCCAAGTCTTCCAATGGCATTTCTTGGTTTGGGTTGAAGCTCTCCAAGCTCCCCTTCTCCTTCTTCCTTCTCTTTTTCTCCTCCCTCCCTCTCTCTACCCATTGGGTGTGTGTGTATATGGGTATGTGGGTTTTGTGTATATAAGATGATACATATGGGAAATAATCCCATATGTCTTACCTTATAGGCTTAAGTTACAACATGACTTTTAATTGGTCAACTTGACCCAAATGCACATTAGAATAATATAAAATTTAAAGAAACACATAAATCGGAGAATTAATGGGTTCAGGGTACTACATCCTTTCCCCCCTTAAATAAGTTTGGTCCCCAAACTTAACACAAGCTACCATTCAAATAAAAGGGGATACATTTCTCGAATTTCAATCTTCCGAGCCATAAAGGGTTTGGACAATTCATCTAGTGGGACATTGGAAATTCCCGGACAACATGGATGTCTTCCATGGGCTGTGGGGAAACGTGTGTGTCATCATTGTTACACAAGGAGATATGATTCACATTTAGTCTAAACGACGTGTTTGTATGCATGGAAAGGGGATATGGGAGGTGGCATAAGCCCACTCCCTTCGATAATAAGTCCCGAGTGGGCGGAGGAACGAAACCAACTCGCACAAGTTCACGTTCAATACTAGCATGAAGAGGGAATAACCGATCCATTCCTCATATGACATCAAAGTAGTGCATTCCTAAGTATATAAGATTACTAGTACAAACACATTATTATTAAGATTTCCTCAAAGATTGTAAATCCGATCACACACCATGGAGTCTCTGGATGGCAAAAGGTGAATAACACATAATTTAATGGTTTCAAAGAGGTATGCAATTGCTTAGCAACAATTACGAGACAAACGGATGCGTGGAGCTAGAATCAATAAGATCCTATCTCATAAGATGATTTTTTTTTTTTTGAATAACAAAGACACATACAAAACATACTTGAGAGGTACCAGAGATGTATGCAAGTGTTAAGCCACTCAAACAAGTCCGGCTAAGATTCTCCCAATACAATCCATTAGGTTCTAGAGCTCTTTGGCTCCTTTACGACCCCCATCCTCTTGGCGGCATACTATTCATACAATGCATCAACGGTTAAGCATGAAACATAGTATTACTACACGAAATACACCTTGACATGTCATTATACACATAGGTTACATATACATACACATAGCATATAATCAAGTCAAACCTAGAATTCTATCTAGATGCGACTCAATCTTACGGTGTCAACTTATAGCTCTAATGCCACGCTGTCACGCCTCGTAGCCCGGCCTATACGGATTTAGGGTGCATGACCGGCCAGCATGTTGGCTACCCAAGGCCTCATTACATAACTCGGTTGAACACCCGTGCATTTATCTTTAAAGAATACATAATTGCAGAATTAAAACTTCTATAAATGTAAAGAAAAATGTATATCATACATAACAGAGCGGTGTCTAATCTCCAAAACATAAACATTACATGAGATGGGCTTGTCAAAGGCCACCACAGTTGTAACATTATAATATTACAAAACATTAGGGTCCAATCCCTATATCATTACATAACATAAGGCCCGTGAACCGCAGTTCAAATATCCATGTAACGGGCCTCCTTCAGGACCTCCCAGTTTGGTCACCTGAAAACATTTTTAGAAAACGTAAGCTAATGCTTAGTGAATAACAATAATGCACGAGCATAAAATTACCATGGTCTAGCAGTTATAGCTACATATGAATCAGTAGGTAACCATTTGTGCATATGGAGCATGAGTGTCGTATTAAAACATCATATAGTTTGAAAACCATAAGATCATAGAGGAGAGATACGACGTACATAACTCGTCATAAGTATTTAACATATCTTGATTCTTGTTCTAAAACATTAGTGTGTTATGACCCGACTAATATTTCTATTCAATGTATATGACAAAAGCCGAACATTTATGCATATATATCATGTACCAAGAAACGTATAATTGTAAGCTTGAAAATGCATGGCTTAGGCCACCGTGTTAACATATTTCGTTACTTCTAAAACACAATGTCGAGAAGGTGAAAGACCTGTCATAGCTTGACCTTATAGACTATGACACAGCATAAAAGGATATCTCAACTCGTTTGATACCATTAGACACATCAATTGTCATCGTTCTTGGAAATGTATAAAGCGTTGATTTGGAAACATAGGTAGCATAAGAAGCGTAAGCATCGTATTGAAACATTATATCGTGAGCTTTCATGACGACATGTAATAACATTTCGAACATAGTATCATAGGAGCGAGACATAAAACATAACATGATTTCGTAAGGCATAACGCAACGGTTGTAAGCATACCATGGCACGATACTGTAAGGCATATCGTAGTATCATGAAAAGGAAAGATACATCGTGACAGTAATACTTGTGGAAACATACGTAACTTGTCATGATGCATTTGAACAAATCATATTTCTCATTCTAGAGCATATGTGTGTTATATCCTTATATCAAAGCTAGGCTCCACATTAGTAACCTTAAGGGTCATATATATAGGCTCGTTAGGCTAACATCCTAACCATGTACAATATTGTCCGCGTCGGCGCTTTATGTTATGCATATGCCTACCTCACGGTTTAAACGCATTGCGATGGTAACACTTCGTCATGCTTACTCTCTCAGGAGCGCTTGATCTATTAGAGTACGCAACACAATACTGTCCGTTCTGGCTCTCACCTGCCTACCCCCTCTCAGGGGCTTGGTCAGCTGCACAGCATGCCTAGGGCTCTTTAGGACAACATTAGATTGTCTGCTTTGGCTCGCACCTGCCTACCCTTTTTTGGGCGCTTGGTCTTAGCCACACGGCACACATCGGGCTCTTTAAGCCAACATTAGATTGTTCGCTTTGGCTCGCACCTGCCTACCCCCTCTTGGGCGCTTGGTCTCAGCCGCACAGCACACATCGGGCTCTTCAGGCCAACATTAGATTGTTCGCTTTGCCTCGCACTTGCCTACCCCCTTTTGGGCGCTTGGTCTCAGGTGCACGACACACATCGGGCTTTTTAGGCTCATTAAGCCAGCATAGCAACCATCAAGGTCACGCATAGGTTCTTTAGGCCAACATAGCAACCATAAAAGTCACGCATAGGTTCTTTAGGCTAACATAGTAACCATAAAGGTGACACATAGGTTCTTTAGGCCAACCATGAGAGCTAGGCTCAGTCATTAAGAGTTACGCTTAGTCATTAGCACGTAGAGTGCTTTAGGCCAATCATAAGAGGTAGGTTTGGTTATAGTAACCGTAAAGGTCATATAGGCTTTCTAAGTCAATCATAAGAGCCATGCTCAGTTATGGTAACCATAAGGTCACATTTAGAGTTTTAGGCCAAGGGACGTCTCCCAACATGGCGATAGATTATTTCGTATCCCCTACTAGAGGACCATCGTTGCTAGTTTAGGGTCTTGCCACGAAAGACCTTGCATGTCGATATTTTATTTCACGTCCCCCATCCTAGGACTATTGGGCTAGATTAATGTCTTGCCATAAAAAGATCTTGAGTTAGAGTTGTACGTTAGGAATCTTATATCTACTTTATGTGAACGTTCTAGTCTGTAGATTGTAATACATATCATAGATAAGGTTCATATGTAATCCAAAGCATAACATTTATACTTGAACGTAGTCATTCATGCATTGAAACATATGGAAAACATTTATGATATAGAAGCGAGCTTAAAACATTGGGAAAATAATAGAGTTTCACTCATGGCATATCGTTACTCACCTCTATCCAACTGAACGGGTGTTGAGCAAGGTGCTCCTACATATAATTCACGTAGAAACATGGAACATCAATACACGATGCTAAGATAAGGCAGTAATGCATAAACTGAGACTAAGCACATAAGTCCTTTGACCCCGACTCACCACCACCTCACTCTCACCATGGAAGAGCGAGACTAACTCTAGGGCAAAGCCCCCAATATAAAACGAGAACATAAGGTTGAGGGTGAAGTATGAAACCTGGAACATCGATCTTCTCATCGCGTCCCAACCACCCCGAATAAAGGATTCTCACACACGGCTAATTCTATATGAAAATATGCTTAAAGGCCTTCAATTTGATAGCTCATGGCTTAAAAACACAATTCGGGTGAAGATGTTAGGTCTCACGAAAAATAGGCTAACACTTTGGAAAAATAAGGTTTTATGCATAGTTTTGGGTCAACTTTAGACTTCCATATCTCTCAATATATAAGGAATTTGAGAGAAAAGTTTATAAGGTTACAAAGGTATATGTGTCTACTTTCTAATGCTTTGGACAGTGCGTCAATCCGAGTTTTCTAGTGAAACTTATTCCCGTTTTACTACATAGTGCCCAACTTGACAAACTGTTTGAACGCCCAATCGAGGAGTTCGAACACCTAGGCAAAATGAACTAGGAGTTCGAACGCCCAAATGGCAGTTCGAACTCCAAGAAGAAAAATGAAAAAATCTCTTCTCTGATCGCTCGAACTCTCCCCGGGGGAGTTCGAATGCCCAGGCTTATTCCCCATCGTTCGAACTCTATATCGGGAGTTCAAATGCCCTATTATGGGCAAAAACCAATGTTCGACCCAAAGTTTCAAAACTCAACCAAAACTCCTCCAAATACAAAAAAATTTTCTCAATACTCTTAGGGCTCAAAGATTAGCCCACAAGGATGATAATAACTCAAAATAGGAAAGAAAGAACCATCAAAACAAAGGGATCTAAAGAAAGAACTCAAAACCCTAACATTTCACATATTTGGGAATTTTCAACCCACCACTCCTAATCTTCAACAAATGAGCTTCAAGCTCTCTAAATCAAGTAATTGGGACCCAAGGGGTTCTCCAATTTCAACAACAACACGCCTAGATACATATATGCAAGAACCCAACACAAACCACCAAAATAGATACACATATACATACAACTTTTAGAGAGAGAATGGAACCTTACCTTCCTCAAGCTTGTCCAAGTCTTTCAATAGCCTCTCTTGGTTTGGGTTGAAGCTCTCCAAGCTTTCCTTCTGTTTCTTCCTCCTCTTCTTCTCCGCCCTCCCTCTCTCTACCCGTTGTGTGTGTGTGTGTTTATATGGGTGTGTGGGTTTTGTGTATATAAGATGATACTCATGGAAAATAATTCCATGTATCTCACCCTACAGGCTTAAGTTACAACATGACTTTTAATTGGTCAACTTGACCCAAATGCATATTCGAGTCAAATCAAATGTTCTAATTTTGGAAACTAAATCAAATCCTCTGTTTTTTGGAAATAGAAACAAAATCTTTCCTAGTTTCAAATGTTTCTAATTTTCAAAAAATTTTTTTTTTCAAAACTTTCCAAAAAAAAAAAAAATAGACAAAACTTTCCTTTTTCAATTGAAATCCAATCTTTTCAAGTGCTTTGCATAAACCCTAGGTCTTGGAATTGCCTAAATCCTAAGTTACCTCAATCATAGGTCAAACATTTTTAAACTCAACTTTCTAAATTCAAGTTTTAAAATTTTTTCAAATTCTAACTTTCATAATTTCAAACTTTTAAATCTTATTTTCAAATTTTAAATCTTTCTACGTTCAAACATTTCTTAAATCAAGACTGTTCTAAAATGAAACTTTTCAAAAATGGAACCTTCCTAATTCAAAGCTTTCCTAAGTTCAAGTTTTCTAAATTCTAATTTTCTAAATTTTTCCAAATCAGATATTTCAAATCTAGTTAAATCTTTACAAGTCTTTTCAAGTTAAGTGTTTCTAAATCAAATCAAATCATTTCCTAATCTTTCTTTCCTAATTCGAAACTTTCCTAAAATGAAACTTTCTAAAATCAAACCTCTCAAGTTCAATTCAAGTCCTTCTAGTTCAATTGCATGTTTTAAACCCTAGGTTACCCAAAGCCCTAGGATGTGTAACCAACTTTTTTCTAAAACTCAAGTCCAAATCAAAATAGTTTTCAAACTCCAATTCAAGTCTAGATGACTTCAAAGTTCAATTCAAAATTTTCAAATCAAGATCAATTTCAAATCAAAGTTCAAAATCAAAACTTTTGAAGTCAAACTTTTTAAAGACCCCAAAGTGTCTATTTTCAATCGGACCTCGAATCCGAACTATGACCGACTTGATCCCCTATAAAGGCATACGTAGGCAACCCTCATGAGTGCGGTCACAACCTTTTTCAAGTTTCCAATTCTCTCAACCTCTTTCAAACTTTGAATTCTCTCTTCAAATATATTTTTAAAATCAATTTTTTTTTCTTGCACTTGCATGTCATGCATCATATCAAACCTTTTTCTGAAATTTTCAAAGTGAATATAATTGGATATTGAATAATCGAAGATTCTAAATGAGTGAATCTAGGGTGAAAAGACATGTAAGTACTGCAAGGGCAGGATAGGGTGATAGCCTAGTGCATATTCGCTATATGTAACCAACCTTTGAACCTAGAATCACTATATTTGAAATACCAAAATGGAGTTATTTTTCTCTTTAAATTTTTTTCAAAGGTTGCCACATAACTTGTTTTCCAAAAACCCTCTCTTAAAGAAGTTTTCAAAAACCATTTTCAAAAATCCTGAGTTTAATCTTCGGATTGCACTTAGTTTTAGGTGACCTAACTCACCTTAACAAAGTTAGGTGGCGACTCCAAACCTTTTTCAAAAGCCCTTATTCAAATCAATTTCTAATTCAAACCTAGTTGCACTCGTCCTTCTAGGAGGATGAGTTCTAATGAGAGAGTACTATGCATTTTTCTCACTGTTCTTGAGTGTGAAAAATCGGGGCACGACAATTGGCGACTCCACTAGGGATGCTTAAAAGGTTAGGCCATTATCATGTCTCTTCACCCTTCACTCATTTAGAATCGTCGATTAATTAGTCCAATTCTATTCACTTCAAATTTGTCAAAATCAAACTTTTCAAAGTTGTTTTAAAAAACTTGCCATCACTCGCGTTCAATTCATATTCAATCATTTTATTTGTCACGTCCTCATTTTTTGCACTCGAGAAAAATATGCACAAGTGGAAAAACACAGTGCTCTCGCGTTAGAACTCATCATCTTAGAAGGACAAGTGCGACTAGGTTTGAATTTGAAAATAGATTTGATTAAGGGCTTCTGAAAAAAGTTTGGAATCACCACCTAACTTGACTAAGGTGAGTTAGGTAACCTAAAACTAAGCATAATTCGAAGATTACACTTAGGGCTTTTGAAAAGGTTTTGAAAACTTCCTCAAGAGAGGGTTTTAAGAAAGGAGGTTGTTTGGCAACCTTTGAAAAGTTTTAAGCCCTTTTTGAAAATAAATCCAATTTGGTCTTTTGAAAACACTAATTCTAGGTTCGGAGGTTTGTAATGTGTAGGGAAGATATCCTACGATCATCCTACTCTGCCCATTCGGTACCTACATGTTTATTCACCCTAGGTTCACTCATTTAGAATATTTGATTGTCCAATATTCACCTATATTCACTTTGAAAAGAATTTTGAAAAAGAGATTTGACATGATGTATGACATGCAAGTGCAAGAAAAGAATTTGATTTTGAAAGTAGATTTGAAAAGACTTGATTTGAAATTTGAAAGAAGGTTTTAGAAATTGAAAATAGATTATGGAATTGGAGATTTTGAAAGGATTATGGAATTGGGAATTTGAAAAAGGGTGTGGAATTGAAAACTTGAAAAAGGTTGTGGAATTGGAAATTTGAGAAAGGTTATTGACGCACCCATGAGAGTTGCTTACGTATCCCTTTGTTGGGAATCAAGTCAATCGTAGTTCGGA